>PVKS010019409.1:0-38426 GCA_004027875.1 Aplodontia rufa | reverse complement strand
CTCTGAAAAATGCCATAGGTATCCTGATGGGGATTGCGTTGAATCTGTAAAGGGCTTTGGGTAGAATGGCCATCTTTATTATGTTGATTCTGCCTAACCATGAGCATGGAATGTTTTTCCATCTACTCAGGTCTTCTGTAATTTCTTTTTTTAGTGTTTGATAATTTTCTTTGAATAGGTCTTTAATATCCTTTGTAAGTTTAATACCCAAGTATTTCATTCTTTTGGAATTGGTGAATGGGAGAGATTTTCTGATTTTTTTCTTCTGCGTCTTTGTTGTTGGTGTAAAGAAATGCTAGTGATTTGCTGGAATTGATCTTGTATCCGCTTACCTTGCTAAAGTCACCTATAAGGTCTAGGAGTTTTCTGGCCAATGTTATTGGGTCTTCTAGGTATAAAATCATGTCGTCTGCAAATAGAGATAACTTCCTCTTTTCCTACACGAATACCTTTGATTTCCTTGTCTTGCCTTATAGCTCTGGCAAGGGTTTCAAGGACTATATTGAACAAAAGGGGGATAATGGACAGCCTTGTCTCGTAGAGAAGGTATATTTATTATTGCAGGATAATATTTTATTAGCTTCCTGAGAAATGAATCCAAAATATGTCTGCTTCATTTTGTCCTCAATTCAAATCAAATTTAATCATAAAACGTATTTCCAACACAATGCACCTACTTTTTAGAACCTCATTCATGCCTCTATTTTTATTGGGATATTCTTGTTTTCAGAATTTTATCTAAAAAACATGTACCATTATAATTCTGCCACTAAACATATTATCTAAGTCTTCCACTCAGTAATCTTATTAGACAACCATGTAGTTTAAGTATCTTCATCCTAAATCTTATTCATGTTTTCCCTATTGCTGAGAAGATTCCTTTTGGAAGTTATTTTGTTTGAATCAAGACCCAATCTCTACATATTTCATTTATTTTAAGTGCATGACTTTCTCATTCTAAAACAAGATTTAACTCTTAACAGTGTTCATTTTTCCACTCAGTTTTGTGAGAAACTAAGTTATTTAGGCTACAAAATATTCTACATACTGGATTTGGGTGTTGGTTCAATGTAGTAACATTTAATTTGCTCCTCTATCATAGCTGGTAAGCAAAGAGTGAGTTCTAGCGACTCAGATCCACTTTACTGACAAAAACAGCAGAATATTACCACATAGCATTTCGTGTTGCATCATAAACCATTCTTCATTGTACTACATTTAAATGATGTTGAGATTGGTTACCAGTTTCAGGTGCTACCAGCCTGATAACATTCATTATAAATTCACTATCATTTTCACCCCATGAATTTGGCTTCTAATGACCATCGTGACCTAGAGCCATTCTTTCAGTAGAAATTACCAAATGATGATTTTCCCATCCTATTATTTCTGCTGTTTTTAGTCTCTGGAATTCTTCATTGAGGAGAACTTTTCCACATCAAATACTTTTCTACTCAAATTTTGTTTATATAGGGAAGGCAAGAAAATTGATTCATTATTTACTGTTTAAAAAGTACATGTATTTTAGAATAATGAAGTGGGACCCAACAAAACTCCAATAGTACTAATGAACTATGTGGTATTCTTAAACATCTGAATTGAAATATCATAAAAACTCATGAAATGTTGAATATGAAATGTGATCCAATAGTTTCCAATTATTTTCTTTGTCAAATTTCAATGTATTATTTCAGTGTAAATTCAATTAAGTTAGCTCCTATTCCTTTTTCACATCAGGCCTTGATATATTTTTTGTTTTGTGGTACAAATTTATATCCCAGTTGGATAGTTTACATTTCTTTCAAATTCTCTAGGAAAATGTCTTATTTGAAAAAAGACCTAGATCATCTTACCAAGAACTGGTAGTAAAACACCATAAGTTTAGGTACTACAGATGCTCATTGATGGTCTTTGCTTCTAGGCATTTTCAATATCAAGTTGGAAAATAGTTTCTCTAAAGCAGAAAAAAAGGTAAGAGTTGACTCTAACATTTCAAAATTCAGTTTAAGATTATATCATACTTTTACTTGATATCTGCAATGACAATTTTGGTACAGAAAGACACTAGCATTTTGATTTATTTTATTCACCTTATAAAATACCTTTAATACTTTCAAAATAAATCCTAAAAATAACGTGAATAAAATTTAATTTTTATATTTTGAAAATGTCCTTCTGAGTATATAAAGTCAAATGCTATGTTAGAGAGTTACTGGGAATTAATTTTCTATGTAAGGTGTTATCATCAGCTTAATATATGTAGCAATATATAATGTTGGGACATAATTGCCCATGATAATTCATCATGTTTGATTAGATTTTACCATGAAATGTCTTTGAAAGCATTTGTATAGAAGACATACCTGGAAGATTGAATAAGATCTCCCTCTAGGCCAGAGAGCAGATTTGCTTTTTTTTCAGGATAGTAAAGATAATGTATTCCAGTGGGCGAAGTTCAGGCAGGTTTACTAGCAGTTCCCTTTTAAAATCCAGGGATTCCTAAACCAAAGGTTCCTGATTAGTGACAAAAACTTATTCTGTTTTCTGTATTAGCTTGGTTAACACGATGTCAGCCCCACTGGACTTAAGAGGCAAGAACAACTGATAAAAACATCCATGGTTCTTGCTATGCCATGAGTAAAGTCCTTTGTTTCTGATCCAGGAAATGTCATGTCTCCAGCCAGCACCTATGAAACCAAGGAAGTCTAACTTGGGTAAATTCTCAGATCCTCCACAGTTTTTCACATAGATTGGCTCATTATTTTCATGGTTTATGTTTTACCTTTCCCCATTTTGATTTAAGTTAGTTTCAACTGCAGAGCATGTTCACTTGGCCCAAAGCCAACTTTTTATAGTGGATACACTCAGGGAAACATTTCCTTCTTGTCTTCTCCATCCATACAGCCTCCTTATAACCGCTTCATCTACATAAGCATTTTTTTCTAATTTTTGATCCTCCTATTGCTTTGAAATAATTAGAAAGACAGATAAATGGAGATAATACAGCTATAGAAGGAGACAGAAACAGAAAGAGACAGATCAATGCTCACAAACAATCTTTTCTAGGACCCTAGAACTGTTAGTTATAACACAGGAGTGCAGGACTGGAAAAACAACAACTTAAAAGAATGTCCGAGATACAAACTTATTTGGATAAGGCACTTCTATGGCTAATTGAATAGCAGAAAAATCCTTGTGCCATGACATTAAAACTTTGTGGAAATCTACTATACACTTTCAGGGCTTGCTTTATTCAGATCCTATCTATCCCCAAGCTATACTATTCATGCTCTTATAAATAAGCAAATAAAACACAAAGGGCCAGTACAGTGGCATAGTAATAAACCAGATCAGTAAAATTAATTAATTAATAAAAAGCAGCCTTGGGTTTGAGCAGTGGCTCAGCAGTTTTGGAGCTTGCCAGGCATGCACAAGTCTGTGGTTTCGAACCCCAGCACCACATACACAATGAAATGTAGGAGCAACAAAAGCCACATGAAAAACTAAATAAAAATTGATTCTCTCTTTTATTTTTCTCTCTTTCACTATCCCTCTCTCTAAAAAAAAAAAAAAAAGAAACAGCCTGTCTGATTGCAATGTTAATCAATGTCCATAGTGTAAATACTCCCAGCTCAGGAAACATTTTGAACCAACAATGTGATATCACTGAACATGGGATTATATACACAAACGAATGTTATGAGCATAAGGCAAGATGTGCAGAATTAGCTTTAATAGTTCTATACGTACTGGTTTCAGGAGGCCAATGAATCAGTAATGAACAAATCATTCCTATATAAAAATTGCCTGTCTCATTCTACACGTTTGAGACCAAAGGTACCTACAACTTATACTTGATCCTCTTTGATAATATGAACTTGAAGCAGTAGGCTGAGTACTTTAAAAGATTCAAGGCATTTGGCTTTCTTTGTGACACGTATGTGCCTCACTCAATTTAACTAGATCATTGGTGGTATGTTGGATGTAGATTCCACACTCAAGACAATTCAGGTGCTGATTGTTTCACATATTCTTTCTCAAGACACTTCATTGTGCTTTATTTTGTTTTTTCTTTGTTCAAAGAATTTCTATAGTGACTTTTTTTAATATGCTCACATCCACACTATATACTAGGCACTATTTTCAAAATCTCTCAAAATCTTATTGTCTTTTATTTATTTATTTTTCTCGCTACTGGGCATAGAATCTAGTGGTGCTTAATGACTGAATGACATCCCCAGCCATCTTTTACTTTTTATTTTGTGACAGGGTCTTGCTAAGTTATTCAGGGCCTTGCTAAATTTGGTAAGACTCTCTTTGATCTTGTGATCCTCCCACTTCAGCAACCCAGGCTGCTGTGATTGTTGGTATTATGCCACCACACTTGGCTCAAAATTTATTTTCAAGAAGACCACAATATTCTTGGTTATTGCTTCTTCAATTAAATTTTTCTTGGGTTCATATTGTCATGCTAACTCTTTGAGTTTTATCCCGTTTCTTTTTTGGCATCTATTTATCAACCATAATTTATGTTCCATTTATTCACACATTTTTCCCTGTCCTTTCTTCTCCACATATACCATGCTATCTCTGACAACAGAGTATTATAAAACTATTATTTCAATTTTACCGTATTGTTATGAAGGCTTTCTTAGTCCATTCCCGGCTACTATGACAAAGCACCAGAGATGGGGTAATTTATAAACAATATAAGTTTTATTTGGTTCATGGCTCTGGACACTGTGAAGTCAAAGAGCATGGCACCAAATCTGATGAGGACTTCTTTCTGCAACCTAACATGGCGGAAAGGAAAGTGAGCACATGCAAGCTAACCTACTTCGTCAATGAGGGCATTAATCCACTCATGAAAGTACTCTTCATGGTATAATCACCTCTTAAAAGTTTCACTTTTTGATATTATGATAGTAATTAGGTTTCAACAGGAGTTTTAGAGAGGACGTTCCAAACATGATATTTCTCCTCTGGTACCCAAAACTCATATACTTTTCATACACAAAATATATTCATTCCATCCATCATCCTCAAGATTTGACTAATTCCAACATAAATTCAAAAGTTCAAGGTCCAAAGTCTCAGCTATATCAGATATGATAGGACTCAAAGTATGATTCATCCAGCGGCAACTTCTCTCCAGTTGTGTGACTATGAAACCAAAATAAGCTATCTACTTCCAAAACCCAACTATGTAGCAGGCATAGGATAAACATTTCCATTCCAAAAGGAAACAATAGGTGGAAAAAGAAGGTAACTGATCTTGAATAAGTTCCAAAACCCAATACAGAAAATAACATTAAGTCTTAACACTGAAGAATAATTTCCTTTGAGTCCCTCTATCTGGGCACACTGGGGGATTTGGGCCTGCAGGCTTTAGGCTGCCCTGAAATTATGGCTTGCTGGACTCACCCATGCTTCAGTTATCTCAAGTTCAAGTCTCATGCCTGCAGATAACCTTGGCTGGCACTGTTCACTGGTAACTCTATAGTTCTGGTATTTCAAGGGACACTATCCTACTCCTATGACTTCCCTAAGAATTGGCCTAGTAGAGACTTCTTCTGATAACCCGACATCTGCACAACTCTCTGTCTGAGTCTCCAGTCTAACTGTAGCATCTCTTGGAATCTAGAAAGCTACACAGCTCTTGCATTCTGTCAACTTACCACCTCATAGCTGGTACCTAAAGTTTTTTGCATCTTCCAGAACAGGGATCAAACCACACCTGGAGTCACTTGAGCTAGGGCTGAGATAGACAAGGGAAATTTTGTCAGAACGCAGGCAGAGAGATCCAAGGTGACCCTGGACAAGTGAGTACCAGTCATCCAAACCATTTTTGCCCTCCAGGTGCTGAGTCTATGATAATATGGGCATCCTTGAAAAATCTCTGAAATGGCTTCAGAGTCTTTATTCCATTCTCTTGATGGATAGAACTTGACAGCCTTCAGTCTCTATTAATCTGTTTAGCAAACAGTTGCTTGACCACAGCCCTTTGTATTCTCTCTCAAACATGTATTTTTTTAAAATTTTATATTATTATTTTTGTTGTTGATGATGATTAAATCCAGGATTCTTTACCACTGAGCTACATCCATTCTGACTTTTTTTTTTTTAATCTTGCTAACTAGTGAGGTTTGAGGCTGGCCTTGAACTTCCAATCCTCCTGCCTCAGACTCCTAAGCAGCAGGGATTACAAGCATGTATCACCATGCCTGACTCTGAATCTTTATTCTTTATACAGCCAGACAGACAGTTTTCTAATTTTTCCATCCTAATTCTTTTTAATAATAAATTTCATCATTAAATAATTTCTTTTCTCTTATTTTATAATGAACTGTTAAAAATAGACACACGATGGTATGAACACTTCACTACTTAGAAATTTCTTGCACCAAATATCTGTTTATCACTCTTAAATTTTGCTTTCCATAAAATCCAGAGAAATAGACACAGTTCAGCCAAGTTCTTTCCAACTTTCTAGCAAGATGATGTTTACTGGGGTTTCTAAAACGATATTCTTTAAATCTGACACCTCATCAGAGTGACATATGTTGTCTACATTTCTAGCAACACTCTGATCACAACCATTTCAGTGATCTCTGAGAAGTTTCTGAACATCTCTAGACTTCTCTTCTTCTAAACCCTCTCTAGGTTACTAAATACTTAAACGCAATTCAGGATTTTTCTAGCATTCACTTCAAAATTGTTCCAGTCTACCCAGTTCCATTGTCTACTTCCACATTTCCAGGTGTTTGTTATAGCAACAGCTCCACATTTAGTACCCATTTTATGTCTTAGTCTGTTTTCTGCTGCTATAAAAGAATACAACCGACTGGATAATTTATGAAGAGAAGTAAATTGACTTGGCTCATGCTTCCAAAGGCTGGGAAGTCCAAGAGTTGTGGTACCAGTATCTGGTGAGGGCCTTCTTGCTTCACCAAAACATGGCGGAAGGACAAGCAAGCAAACATGAGACAGAAGCAGAAGTGGCTGAACTTACAGCATACCTGCTCTGAAGATAACTAATCCCCTTTCCAAATGAACAACATTAATCCAACAGTTAGGGCAGAGCCCTCTTGAACTAATCACCTATTCAAGATCTTACCTCTTAATATCACAATGGCAATTAAATGTTAATCTGTGTTTGAGGGAACATTCAAGCCATAGAAAAGACAAGAGGAGTTATAGAAAGAAATATAATTATATAGTTGTTTATGAATAGTACATACATAAACATCATATGTACTTTAGACCTTGTGTTTATTGAAATACTATACATTCTCTACATTATTCTACAGAACAGCCTTTTGAAGCAATAGCATACCATAAAGATTTTAATTTCAAATATTAAAATTGTTTTAAATGTAATAAGAGTTAACTTTTCACCAATACTGTGAAAATTCTTGCATTTAAAAACAGTAATGCTGGGGCTGGAGTGGTGGCTCCAGCGGTTTCGGAGCTTGCCTGGCAAGCATGAGGACCTGGGTTCAAACCCCAACACCACGTACACAACTAAGTGTTGGAGCAACTAAGGCCATATGAAAAAATAAAGTTGTTTCTCTCTTTTTCTGTCTCTCTCACTGTCCCTCTCTCTTTAAAAAAAAAAAAAAAAACAGTAATGCTTTCAAGGTGATTTTGACAGATTTTTTTAACCACAGGCCAACACACAAAGACATAGAAAATGAAAACAACTTTTTGAAAAAAATCAGAATTAAATGTGGTAAAGATAATATAATAAAACTTTTTAATATTGTACTATTTAAAAGACAAAATATATACTGAAATGCTAATAATGATTTTCTAGAAGTTCTAAGAGTATGAGCATTTGCTTTCCTTTTCATACATTTTCATGTTTCTCCTTTTCCTATAATATGAATTCATTATTCCTCCAACAAGAAAAAAAATGTTCAAATATTACATATTTAAGTCTATAATTAAGCCAATTGTATTCTTTCTTTTCAATACAATTAAAGTAGTTGAAGGAATCATTGACACATTACCGTTACAATGAAGAAAAAGGATGTTTTTTCTTCTGTTAAGGGCTGATTTAGTTATTAAAAGCTATATAGAGAAATATCAAAGAACAACAAAAGTTTTGACATAAAATATGTTAAAGAGACTCTACACTGACTGATTTTACACTTAGCAAATTTTGAAGGCAAAAGGAATGGTAACAATAACATGAGCAAACGTTCTTTAAAATAGTGGTTTTCAAAACTTACTTAGCCATGACCCTCTTCCTCCAAAGAAATTGCACCTGGAGACCTAAATAACAACACAGACAAAAGGCAGGCTGCTACTGTTGAAACAGGAGGGCCACCCTTGCCAGAAGCCCCTTCTGTATACCACTGGGGCACAGTCTCAAATTCACTTTTCTGAAGTGCAGAAAAGAGCAATAAAATTAGAATGGAGAATATTAATAACAAGCAGGCCCTCGTGTATACAAGTATTTAATTCCATGGATACTAAAATACCCCAAATCCTTGAGACGAGTCAGTGAACAATGACAGAAAAGAAAGAAAAAAAAAATCAAAAGAAAGTATCTAAAGCCCATAAGCTTACTCTGGCTAAAGGGCAGAGACTTATGCTGGCAGCAGTTAATGAAAAGACTAACAATGCTGTGTTGCAAGAAAGCAAGAAAGAATACATTTTCATAATCACTGCCTTACAGTTAAAAATCCTCAGATTTAAATGCACAACTGTAAAACCACTGTGGAGTATATAGCATACAAAAATGGAAAAATAAAGTTTGTAAGTCTGTAAAGATCAGTTCACTCTTTGAAAATGGTATTATGCACATAATATACAATATAATGTACAAGCACCATGCCACAAGATCAGAAGGACACATAACATTTTTAAGCTGGATTGAAGAACAACAAATAATTCCAAAAAAAACTTAATTTCTGATGATATAAGCCAAGTAAAATGTGCTGCGCTTAAATGTAATTAGTATGCTGAACGAGCAAGATTGGATTTAGAAAAAGGATTGTTCTCTATATCTATTTTGCGGGGTAGATTCCTCTTTTCCTCATTCTCAGATCATAAAAAGGCCTCCAGGTTTAATAAGCAGCATACTCAATCTCATATAACAGAAAAAATAAACAGAAAATAAAAATAAACAGAAAAAATAGATCTCCAGTTCAGTTTCAATATACTCTATCTCCAGTCCTTTGTTTTAAAAAAAGAAAGTTAATTACATGAAAGTAGAGGGTAAGAAGAGAAGAGAAGTGAAAGGAAAAGATGGGAAGAAAAGGAAGAAAGGCCCTGCATCTACAGGTAAATCCCCTCACCGCATTGGACCTGCTTCGGGCTGCAGGCTGCGTGGGTATCCTTAGCTGCATCTGTTTCCTAGTGGCTGGTTACTCCCCACAAGCTGCCTCCGACTGTAGGAAGGCCGAAGGCGACGGGAAGGAGTAGAAAAGAAGAAAGGGAAAGAAAATGCCATACTCAAAAGTACTAGTGTAATTTGGCTTCCTTTTCGGGTGTCCTGGGTGAATGTTTAGTGCAGAGTACTTTTTCCTCTCAGTAGCCTTCTTCACCAGTTTGTAGGAATTGCAGCTGTCAAAAGAAGAGACAGCCTTGTCTTGGACCTGCTGCTTAAAATCTCACTTCAGAATCTGCATGTCACTTCTCCTAATTAAGACACCATTGCACATCTGACTACCAGGAACCACCCTCCTTGACCCACCATCAGCAGGAACAAGTCCATATCCCTACAAAGTATTCTCTGATGCCTTTGATTATTCTGCCACTATCACCTCCGGTTCAGTTTGTTTGTAGGCACAAGTCAGGCATTTTTCTGCTTTTTCTCTGAAACTCTGAAATGCAACAAGTCAATCTCACAGCAAAATCTTCATAGAGGTCCGCATCTTACAGGATAAGCAAACTCCACTCTTCAAAGAGGTGGATCTTGTGACAGCACTCTAACAACTTATCCAAAGAAATCCCCTGTCCCAGCACTTCATCATGCCTCTCCTCTTTCTTTCTGGATCCCCTTTTCCCACTTTGTTGGTCTCTCTTCTATTTTGTTGGGATTCCTTATATTTTATTAAAGGCATTTCTCTCCTCCATCTCTCTCTCTCTCTCTCTCTCTCTCTCTTTCTCTTTCTCTCTCTCTCTCTCTCTCCATCTCAATCTCTATCCTTATCTCTCTCAGATTCCACATATGAAAGAGAGCATTCAACCTTCAAGTTTCTGAGCCCAGCTTATTTCACTTAGCATAATGTTCTCCAGTTTCATCCATTTACCAGCAAACGACATAGTTTCATTCCTCTCTATGGCTAAATAAAACTCCATTGTGTATATAACTACACTATGCCCATGTACAAACATTTGAGTTCAGTTTATCTATCTATATCTGTCTCTATGTATATGTGTGTGTATATATATATATATATATATATATATATATATATAATTTTAATGCACTAGCTGAAATAATAATAAGATCAATAGAGTTCAGAAAGTAAATTAAGAGGGAGAAGCAGGAAAGGAAATGTACTGGGGAATTGGGACTGATCAAAATATGGTGTGAATGTGCATGAATATGATATAGTGAATTATGTTACTATATATAACTAGAATTCACCAGTAAAATAATAGTTTAAAAGAACTGTTAGGAAACTGCAGTGCTCCTGAATAGCAAAGCATGCATCTTACTATTATGTTTATACAGTTTCTGCTTTATAATGTGTTGTACCAAATTTGCCCCCCTTATTCCTTGGTTATTTCCATGTGAATAATATGTTAACTATATTGTTAAAAAGAAAATATAATGTTGGGGACAAAAAGAAATCTCCTGCTTCATCCCCAGATCACTTGAATTTCAGTCCTGTCATGGCTCAAACATATGAGTGTCTACAAAATCAGCCTTAATAAATCCCCTTTCAAAGTCCTGCCCCTTGACTTGAAATCTGGGGATTATCACCTGCAGTTTTGTATTTGCCCTTTGAGCTTCAATCAAAGTTCCATTTTGATACATTATCATAGCAATTAATGAGGCAAATATAATTTTGTTTTTGTGCACATGAAATACAACACCCTCAGTGGTGCTAGAAAATAACATCGAAACTAAAGATATGATTATACACATAGAGAAAACTGTATGTTGAACTAATCCCTCCATGATATTCAGGAATAGTTACATAAACATGTATAATCAAAGTCAAATAATATAACATCTCTTATTTATGTATTTAATTTTAATGAACAAGCAGATACAATAAAAATCAAAGAGTGAAGTTTAAATTGTCTACCTAAAGATGAATTGCAGTCTCCAGTACCCACAACACTCTTTCTCTGCCTTGCACGCCTCTCTCTCACTCACATACACACCCACGCACGCATGCTGTACTGATTAAACTGATGATCATTTCTTGTCACTTGAAATGTATCAGAGCATATAAAAATCCCAAGTGCTTGGAAAGGTTTACGTAATGACTCTGGTACTTAGGATGCCACAGTAAAACAAAGCCAAACACAATGTATGTGTAGAAACAAAAGTGAAGAGGATAATTGAAACAATTATCTTGAGCATTCATGCCTAATTTGCTGAAATAACACCTAAAATATCCAGATAGTAAAAATTACAGGCTGGGAGTGGGACTCAGCCTGGAGAGAGGAGTCATCTCCAATCATTATTTGGCAATGCAGTGCTCTTGTTTTGGGGGAGAAATAGGGCTTTTAAATTTTTCTGTTTAACATATGGTTACCAAAGGCAACTCTCTTCCTGAGGGAAGAAATACTAATGAGCATATGCTAAAATAATAAAATCTACTGGAAAGCTCTAAAGACGCAGGGCAGTCTTACCAATTCACCACTTGAAAATAGGAAGAAATATTTAGAATTTTTCAAGTTTTCCCTCCAGGTATTGAATTCTCTGTTTTGTTATTTTCATCCTTCCTTTATTTTCCATGGAGTTGTAAGTATTTGGAAGCATTTTTTTTTTAAATTAGATTAGTTTTATATTTTGAAAAGTTAGAAAAAGTGTTCCCCTATGCCTTTTACTCAGCTTCCCCTGTTGGAACATCTTACATTACCAATTTGAAACATCTAAGCAATACATATTGGTATATTGCTATTAATTCAACTTAGATTTCATTAATTTTCCCACTAGCGTTCTTTTTCTGTTCCAGAAACCCATCCTGGATAACATGTTACCAGTAGTCTGTCTGGTTCTTTGCTTCTCTGATCTGTGACAGTTTCTCAGATTTCTTTGGGGGCCTTGACAGCTTTATGAGTACCAGGAAGATATCTTACACAAAAATATACTTTTTTAGTATTTAAAGAAAACAGAGAACAGAACCTAATATTCGATAATAATTTGTCATTATACCAATGGTCATAAAAGTTGAACATACTTACAAATAATTTATTCTACTAGTTAAAATAAGCCTTTTAAAATCTCATTAAGAATGATCTGTAATATGTTCCTTACAGAAGAATGATAGAAAATAAAATAAACATGAAAGAAATTTAAATTGTATATGATACAAATGCAAAATATTGTAATTGTCTGGTCAACTCTGAATATTTATATTTCTTTCTATACAAAATGCATTCCAAGTAGATTGCTCAAATTTACATTTTCTCCTGCCATACACTGAGAGCCCTTTTCTTTAATAGGTAGAATAAAAATCAATATATTTTCCAAAGCATAGGTCAACTTGTCATACATAATTGGAAAAAAATATTTTAAGCATACACTTGAAGAAATCACACTGCACATGGTTGACATAGAATTTTCTCTTACTATGATAACTTTTCCCATTACCCACATTCCATGAACAGGGCTAATTGGCTGGTAGCACATGGAGAACTGTAGCAATGCTTCCCAACAAACATAGGTAACATTGCTAGTTGGAAAAAAAAGATTAAAATGTAAACTTAGAACACTTACCAACGTAGTTTAATTAACAGTACAGAATAACATTTTTATACAACTTAAAGATTAAAAACATTCATTTCCATAATCACCAAATATTTATGGATTTATTGAATATTTCATGAGAATCAATCATTTAAGTATTAGAGTCTTAAGAAAAATCTCCTGCCTATTCAAAGATAGACTGGAGCTTTATTTAACAGGCACACACATGATTATTTAACTATCTGGGTGAATGTGCCTTTGTTTGACTTGATCAAACACTGCTGACCAGTGATTCCAGGCTGTGAAATTAGTGGTCTTTGTAGACTTTTGTCTAGTAGATATTAAAATTTTTCTTTCTAATAAAATGAAACCTCAAATTTATTATGGCATTGTCTATTGCTCTGTTGAATCTTTACCAGTTTTATATTTAAGCTATCAGTGTTATTCTTTCTTCAGTGTCTAATATTCTTAGTTTCTCAAAGGTATTTCACCAATTTTAGCATTCTGCTATTCCTCTCGCAGAGTTAAATAAATCCTTAACACATAATTGCCCAACATTATAAGAGAGTCATTTTGCCTTAGCATGGGGATGCCTTAATGAACAAAAGAGTCAAAAACTTTTAAACCCTCCTATGGGAAAGGGAAAAAATACAAAAACAAAGGTATATATCACACTAGAACTGGATAATTTCCATATAGAGAAAATGGTTAAACATTTGAAAAATGATTGCATGAGTGGATATTGTAATTATAAATAGAGTGATAGACAAGGTTTCATTGTGAAAGTGGTATCTGAACAAATATTTGAAGTGCGAGCAAGTCATGGGGATTTCTTCCAAGCAGAAAGCAGCATGTTCAAAAGTTCTGCAGCAGAAACATTCTCAACACAAGGGAGACAAGCTGAGAGACCAGAAATACACAGATATGGAAAGGAAGGACTTCAGATTTTACTATGATGGAGATGGAACATTACGGAAGTTCTTGCAATTGGTTAGGGGGAAATGGCAGGCCCTGCACTAGTGTGGTATTGATGTTGGATATTAAAACTGTTCTTTTCCTGTATATACATGTTATCATCTGTAAGAAGATATTATATGATCTGTAAAATAGATTTATTAGTCTGGCCAACAGGATGGAAGAGCCAAACCTGGGATACAAGGGAATCTGTATTATGTCAATGTTGTAGGTATTATGAGAACAATAGAACAATTAGGAAGAGAAACTATTCATTCCTACTTGTAAAATTTCCTTATGGTGGGGAAATTGATTGCTGCCATAATTGAGACACATTTAATTATTAAAATTCTCTGATTATAAATATAATGCATGTTCTATATGGAGCAATAAAAAATACATAGTATTTATAAAAATAAGTTTAAAGATGATTTACCTCCAGAACAGTTTCTTCTCCAGGCATAATCCATGTAGTAAAACCCTTCACCTACATTGATTAAAGTGATTAAGGTGATTAGTCCCTGTGTTAGTGATGGAACTGTGTATGTTTTCTTTGTTTTTTAATTCCAAGTCATCAAATCTACAATACAAATATATCTTACTAGGAAGAGAGATGTATAAAAGAGTTACAGGCAAAACTTTTATCTTTCTTTCTAGAAGATACTCAGTAAAAGTAAACCTGGGTGAGGAGTTGGAACATCAGTCTAGTATGTCAGTCTCTAATGCATTGCAAATTTATATGTCTGTTTCCCAATTATCTCACTTGTCAAATTAAGTGGCAAGATTAAAATGGCTTGCTTATAAAATAATTGAACCACTTCTTCAAGAAGGATTGTACATTGTCTCTGTGCCCTTTGGGAAGAGATGTTCACTGTCTGCCTGAGTTTTGATAGCAGGAATTCAGTTGGATGAATAGAAGAATAAATTAGTACAGGTAAATAAGATATAATATTAACCATCACATCAACTGGTCTAATAAAAATAAATTTAAAATGGTAAGTAAATTCAGCTGATTATTATATGGCATTTAATATAAGAAGTATACATAGTCAAAATATTTTTATGAATAAAAATAAATCTACAAAAGAATATTGAATGAAAAGTGAAGTTTCAGTGAGTTGGAGACACTACAAGAACATTTATTAAAAGATTTCTAAAAAGTTGTAAATGAGAAGTAGAATATCAAAATTAATTACATTTAAAGAAGAATGATAAAGAACAAATATATGATAGAAGTTGAACTCAAAGGGGAAGTTGGCTGTGCTACTGTTTTATTTCTATTCACAATTTAAAGATCTAAAGAAATTTTGATAAAACTTTTGAGATTTGGTAATTAATGATAAGTAGATGAGAGTTAAATATATTATTTTATGCTAGTATGTATGTAATTTCTTAATATACATTATAAAATAATAAAAATAATCACAATAATTTTTAGTAAAAGTTTGTTCTGAAAATACTTATAATTAAATATATGTGTTTAAAAAAAGGATTATAAATTTGGGATGGGGTTTTTTAAAATAAAAATAAATGTCACAGAATTTATTTAGTATATGCTATTTTATCTCTATTCTGCTGTCCATTTCCAAGTGCTCAAAGTACTATGACAATAAAGATTATATTTAATTTATAAATGGAAAGGTAAGCAAAAGGGGGAGATGGAGTTTCTAGAATGTCCATTAAACATCTAGCAGAAATTTTGTTAGATTGTGATAAATCAACATTACATTCTTTGGTTACATTTTATAGATAAAAATAACTAACAGTTTTAAGATCTTAGATTGTGTATTTATTTATTTTAAGAACACCAACAGATATTAAAATGCAATGCAGGAATCAACCAGCGATCATAGTACATATAGGTAGTGGGTTGTTTTAAATAAAACTGGGTCACTTCATGGCCAGATTCAGCACTTAGCAATAACTACAGAAAAGATAATCCAAATAACCTTGACAAGGACTACAGATTTTTCCTGCAGGCCTCTTGATTCATCACTTCTTTTCAATAAAGCTTCATTCTGCTCAATTTTCTTCCCCCTTTCTCCTCAAGTGACAGAACTGCCATCAATCCTGCTTTCTTCTTATTTTAATATATGTGACCCCTAACTTCTCTCCAATATGCACACTCTCTCTGACACAACCACATACACACTCAGGAAAAGTATATACTCCCTAAAGAAATATGATTTCCCCCTTTCCTCACTCTATTATGTGCATTTCCATGTACCAGCCTGAAGAATTATTTTAAAATCATTTTAAAAATCCTTCTAATATTTTACCTTTAGTAAATGGCAAAGATGGAGTAATTATTCACACTTAAGTTATAATGCTGTATCCCAATCAATTGCACTTAGCAGAAATAAAATCATGCAGCATGTTAAATCGTGTTTTCAATTATGTTTGTTATTTTCCTCACATTATTAAATATTTTTCAATGATGTCATTTAAAAAACTGAACACTGAAAACACAAATAATCCAATCAATAAATTGTCTAGGGAACTAAACAGAAACTTCTTAACAGAGCAAGTCCAAAAAGTCAATAAATATATGATAAAATCTTCTACATCATTAGCAATCAGAGAAATGCAAATCAAAACTTCACTAAGATTCTACTTAACTCCAGTCAGAGTGGCGAAAATTAAGAATACAAATAATAACAGATGTTGGAGGGGTTGTGGGTGAAAGGAACACTAACATACTGTTAGTGGAACTGCAAACAAAGGCACTCTGGAAAGCAGTGTGGAGACTTCTCAGAAAACAAGGGATGGAACCACCTTAAGACCCAGCTATCCTACTCCTGGGTATTTTCCCAAAAGAGCTAGAATCAGCATATGACAGAGACACAGCTACATCAATGTTTATAGGAGCTCAATTTATAATAGCTAAACTATGGAACCCCTAGATACTCCTCACTTAATGAATGGATTCAAAAACTGTGGAATATATATACAATGGAGTTCTACTCTTCTATTAGAGAGAACAATGCTGTGGCATTTGCCACGAAATGGATGGAAATGGAAAAAAAATTATGCTGAGTGAAAGATCCCAAACACAGAGATTTAAGAGCCAAATATTTTCTCTCGTATGTGGAAGTTAGAGTAAAACCTAAGACAGGGTCAAAGTTTGGTAACTTCAAGTAATAAGCTCACCATAGCTGAAATCTCACGTAAGCTGAGGGAACCATAAATATGAAGGTGGGGGAGAAGGGAGGGAGGCAGACAGAGGAAGGAGGAATTAGGGTGGTTATCAATGCAACTGAGAACTCTCAACTCCCATGAGAAGACTAAATCTACACAGGCAGGTAGAGAAACTCAGAAATTCCAAAATTGATATACCTGTATGTGCTTACCTCCATTACAGCATGGGGGTAATACAGAGGAGACATAAGATCAGGGAATGGATGAAGAAGGGGAGATCCTGGACTAGGATTGGCCTTAATTTACTATGTTATTATCAATGTTATCACTCCAATTTATAAAACTATGTAAAACAAATAAAATAAATAAACAGCCTCTGGAGAGAGACAGCAGCCACACCTGGGTTACCTTTATATCCCCATCACTCGGCATGCATTAAATATCTGCTGAATTTAAAAAAAATATGACTATCATTTAGCATTTATGTTGTTTCTAATTTTCTATCATATTCAAATGTCTAAATAGGTTCATCTCTTTATTTTTAAAGCATTTTATAGTAGCTATTAGTTCTTAGGAAAATATCTTAGAAATACATTTGAAGTCAAAATACTTGAATATTTTAAATTGTTAGCATATATTTCTATCCTTTCTTCAGGAAAGTTTGTTGATTTTGATTTTGTATCAGTATTTTGCTTCTTATTTTTCGTATTTTATTTATCCAAGTCATTTAGTTTGATTGTGTTCTAACATAGTTGTTTACTGTTGTTCCTTAATATGAATGTGTCTGAAACTGACTCAGTAGGTTAAGTCATTTCATCAGTTACAGAAAATATCCATACTCTTTAGTACTTCTCACTGCTTCTTTGTATGTTTTTCTTTTTCTTTTTCTTTTTTCATTGACCTTTCAATTTTTCTTTTAAGATGCACCATAGGCTCTGTGATTCAGATATTGAGAATCTCTGCTTTCAGCTCTTGGAAAGTAACCATCGAGGTAGAGGCCACATAATTATTGCTAATTTTGCCAAAGCAGATAATTGGATAGTGCCAATGTGAGTTTGGGTTAGGAGTGAGTCATTTAGTTAGTGCATTTGCATCTCTCTGCACATTTTATTTACTGCCACATGCTTCCCTATCTCTAGGGAAGAACTAATTCTCTTTTACTGTGAGAAATAATGCCCAGGGGAAAAAATTGCCTAACAGAGTTAGAGAAGAAACCGATGTATATAGCAATGAAGTTTCAAAAGGTTATGGATATTGTTCAGAAAACTGATGTGTGAACTTCCAGAAAGCACCAGAAAATGGCAGAAATGTGAATTTGGTTGAGGATCTTATCTAAGCTTTTTTTGTGTTTATTCTAGTTTGAATAAAAAAACTCAGACAACTCTTGCCACTTTTACAGCAATGGCCTTGACAACATGTTCATCAAAAAAGATGTAAAATCAGAGTTTAAAACTAACTAATCTGGTTTTTAAACACAATCACAGCAAAGACCTACCTCTTTTTTTTTTTAAGAGAGAAGGACAGAGAGAGAGAGAGAGAAAATAAACAACTTTAAACTTTATTTATAAACAACTTTAAACTTTATTTATTCTTTTCATCTGGTTTCTATTCCTCTGACACTAAGTTGTGTATGTGGTGTTGGGGTTTGAACCCAGGTTCCTGTGCATGCAGGCAAGAGCTTGGACCGCTGAGCCACCACCCCAGCCCTGAAGACAGCATCTTGAAGATATTGCAAATCAGGCAAAAATTCAGTAATCTGGACAGTCTTTAAGCTCCTGAACAAAATATTAGCATGAATAAAAATTGAATTTTAAAAATGTAACAGAAGCCACAGCTTTAGCCAAATATGTCTCTGCCAAGGCTTAGTCTCTCAAGCCAAATGTTTTTATATAGGAAGTAGATCATAGAACAGAAGAAAAAAAAAGTCAGTGAAGACCAACCTGTTTGTATGGGAAGAAAGTTGCTTCCTGACCAGGCAAGCATTTCACCCATGTACTGCTCAGCAGTAATCATCATTCATCACCACTGATTCACTTTGCTGACTCAGGGAAGTTCATAGTTAGGTTACTACAGTGATAATGTAATGGACTGCAGAGTTTATTTTAATGGCAGAATTAATTTTAACAGCTTTATAAATTACTTTAGTTCTGTATTTATAGAACCATTAAGGTTATGAAGGGTCAGACACATTTTCAGTTATACTTTACTGCATTTATAAAAGAAATTATATGTTATGTTGATATGAGCGAATTAAAAAATTCCAGTAGCTCAAAAATCTACTCTATTCTGAAGCATAACTCATGAGTCCTCCAACCCTGAGAAGCAACTACTGGATATTTTTACACTTAACTGAGTAATTCACTCAAGCACCTACTTTCTCAGGGGAATCAACAAATTGTGAAAAAAAATCTAAACACCTTAAAAAGCAAAATGCTGATTAGTCAAAGCTATAACCAGGCTTCTTTGTAAGTGCCTCCATTATTTTTCTTTTTCATCCATCATGTCTTCTTGATTTAAGCACAGGCTGTGACCAGCAAGAGAAGATAGGAATTACAGAAGTGTAGTTAGGAAAAATAAGTCCTAAGTGGCTCTTCTCTCTAGTAGGTAAAGGATAAGAGTTATATTTAAAAGCACAGAAAGCAAGCTTGGTTGGCTATCAAAAAGGGTATAGGAAAAGAGGTATGCTCTATGATAACCAGATATTAAAATATGCTTGGACTTTAAGCTCATTTTGAAATTAACTGAGATATTGTCTTAAAATTAATTAGCTGTATGACTATGGATTCTAGGAAAACCAAAAAGATGCCATCAAACATATTTCAGTAAGCAGCAAATGAACCTCACTTGCAACCATAAATCATTAATCTTTAATCGCTAGCCAATTTCTCAATAAGCTCATTGGCATGGAAACTCTAAGATACTCAAAGGATAGTTCTCACAGATCTGGCATGCATGATTGGCTTGTGTGTTTAATTACTGTTTGTGCATAGGCAGGATCCAGCCTTTTGTATGTAATAAATAGAATGCTGTCATAGTGTCCAGATGGCTTTAGACGCAAGGCCCAGGGAGTATGTTTAGAAATTGTAGTACTGATTTACTTTCTGTTTGCACCAGTTCAATTGTGAAAATCAGGCTAATAGCATGCTTATCAAGAATCTAAATGATGGAAATAAATGTTCTGTTATGCTGATTATTTTGAAAGGCACATATTTAACTTTATTTTATCAGAAACTTTATACTGGTCTTCAATTCATGTCTTTATTTAGTAGAGTAATCCTTTACTTTTGAAAGAGAAAGAAGAATACCTATCAAAAGTCCAAACATTGCTCCATAAAACACACTTTTTAAAATATATCAATATAATAAAAGTTGTTTCCTAATAACACCTTAAAACAATCCTTTTGCAAACTTAAAAAATTTTCATTAGTCCAAGAAAGGTCTTACTTGTATGTTGTAGGAATTAGAAAAATATACCCACTGAATTGCATTTCCTCCTACTCCTTATCATATATTCATTATAATCTTTTTTACTGACATTACTACAAAATAAAAAATTTTCTCATATGAATTATTTTTGCTTTTAGGGAATCATATTTAACTTGTTAAATTCTATTTTTGCTGAAATAAAAGGGATTTTTTAGTATATGGATAAGCTAAAATATTTCAATATTATTCTAACTGGCTTGAATTGTCAGTTTTGCAGCTGCTCTTATGAAGAGGGGAAGGAAAAGTAATTCATAAAAAGTTTAAATCATTTTTTATGTGTCCAGGTTGAAGGCTAAAGTTAGAATAAGCTGAATAAAAGAGATAACTTGTATTCAACCTCACGACCTAGAGGAACATTTCTTTCCAGAGTTTAGAATCAATCCTTTATCAGCATTTGCTGAAAAAATACTTATAAAAATAAAATTTGTTGTAAAACTGACATTTGACAGACATTTTGAGCCAATGTAATATATCATCTCTTCCGGGAAGAAATTAGCATTCCTGATAAAGTGAGCGACTTTATGACATCAATAATTTTAGAGTCAGTTTGGAAAAACCACCCACTTGTCTCTTGTTCTTGGGAGGAGTCTAACCAGTTTTACAAAGTTATTGTCATCAGAAAACAGCATACTTTTTTGAACAAAGGGAAATGCAGTTCAATAATTATCTAACTACTCTATTTTCCAATAAAATGGCTTTACCAAAGGAGAAATTTATGATTTTGCAGATTTGAATTGTAATTTTAACAAGTGCTGTTAGCTATTCATCTGATAAATTCCATTAACACCTACTAGTAAGTCTTAGATAAAGACCAATGAAAACCATGGATCAACTAACAGAAAAGTATCGCATTTGCATTATAAAAATATTGCTGAAACAGTGAAATAGATCTATATGCCAAAGGAGTAGGAGCAAATGTGATTCTATATGACTGAAATATTCTACATTAGCACATGTAATCAATATTGGTATGTTAATATATTTACAAAAATTAAGAAAAAGAATATTCATACATTCTTTGTAATGGCCTCAGATTATGAGCAACCCAAAGTCTATAAATAGTAAAAAAGAAAAATAAATTTAATATATTCGTATTGTGACTTTGATATAGCAATGGAAATTAATCATTCACAAATGCTGCACAAGCAAATTGATTTTACAAATGCACTGTTAAACATTTAATTCTCATTAAAAAGTATATATATATATAGTCAATTATATATAATTATATAATGTTAAAATATGCCAAACTAATCTATTGTGAAGTCATGCTGGTAGTGGGTTGATACTGGACTTGAAGTAACTGAATGGGAACAGAAGGAAGAGAAAGGTGCTATGCTGGGTGTGATGCTGGGTGTTGATAATGTTCTGATTGATTTAAATACTTTTTACACATGCTTGGTCATTTTGTGAAATTTCATTAACTTTGTCTATAGGTGTGCATGTGATACATTTGCTTCCTTAAATAAAAACTTTAATATAAAATAAGAGAAATGTAAATGAAAACTACTTTAAGATTTCACTTCAAACCAGTCAGATTGGCAAAAATAAAGAAAATAAACAATAACAGATGCTGGAGGGGTTGTGGAGAGCTAGGTATACTAGCACACTGTTGGTGGAACTGCAGACTGGTACAGCCCCTCTGGAAAGAAATGTGGAGAATCCTCAAAAATCTAGGGATGAGCCTACCATATGATCCAGCTATTCCTCTACTGGGCATTTTTCCAGGGGACTTAGAATCAGCACATTACAGTGACACAGCAAAATTTATGTTCATAGCAGCTCAGTTTACAATAGCTAAATTATGGAAACAACCCAGATGCCCCTCACTGGATGAATGGATCCAAAAACTGTGGTACTTATATACTATGGAGTTTTACTCAGCAATTAGAAACAATGATATTTCAGCCTTTGAAGGTAAATGGATGGCTATGGAAGAAATCATGCTGAGTGAAGTAAGCATAACCCAGAGGACCAAGGGTCGAATGTATTCACTCATCTGTGGAGGCTGGAACTAAACACTGACCATTTTGAAAGGAGGTCAACTCTCATGTATTAAACCCTGAAAAGGTGTAGTGACACACAACCTGAGGCATTCATAGTGATGTATTGGGAAGGAGGGGGGCAGGAGGAGGGATAGGGTGGGTAATTAGGTGGGGGGTAAATTAGGTGGTAAATCTAATTTTCAGAATATAAATATATCATAATGTTTCATTGGGAAAAAATAAGTGAACCTTTGTGATAATTTATACATACATATCAAGATTTTGGGAACCTTGAGTTCATCACTAGCATCAGTGTCTCTATGCTGTCTGCCCTCCCTTACTTTTTGTCCAATCTTACATAACAAGCATAACAACCCTCTGCTTTCACATGTTTCCACAGGCTTCCCCTCTGTTTTGGGCACATCACATTTTAAAATTGTGACTTTTCTTTAGTTAAGGGAATTGTCTGACATTTTATATAATAGAATGACTAACCCTCAGTTATCATGTAGACTAGAGATTGTACGCTAAATTTATATAACACAAGAATTTTTATACTGCCAAAGCTCAATCAAAGAATATTCACCACTTTTATAACAACACAATCCTTACTTGGATGGAGCAAGAATGTCCCTGCACAACAACAAATCCCAACAATCTGTATAGATATAAAAAATGTGGAAAAAAAAAGAATGTTCCTTCTCACCCAACCATTCAATCAATGCCTTAGAGAGAGATTGGGGCATGTTGAGAGAAAGAGAGAACAAGCCATATCTTTTACTAGAAAATGAATTTCAGATTGAAATTAAAAAAAGAAATTGAAATTCTTGATTTCTACTCAAAATTACCAGCATGGCTTTAATGGGGAGCCTGAGGGAAATGACAAAAGAAAAGATGTACCTATTTGCCAGTGAAGAACAAGCAATATTCTATACTTAAATATAAATAATCCTCATAACTATATTAACATTTTATGTTATTTACAGTTTATTATCTTCTGTTAGTATTTTTAAACAAGACAGAATGAAATGTAACTCTCAGGAAACTTTGAGAATAAGAACTCCTTTTTAAAATGATTTCTTGGTGCATTATAATTACACATAGTTGTGGGATTCTTTATGCCTTGTGCATAATGAATATTACATAATTTGCTCAGTCTCCTTGCCCTGTACCTTCCCTTTCTCTCTCCTCCTTTCTTCCTCTGATCCACTTTTTTTTTTCTTTTTAAAGAGAGAGAGAGGGACGGAGGGAGAGACAGAATCAATTTTTATTGAGTTTTTCACATGGCTTTCGTGGCTCTGACACTTAGTTGTATATGTGGGTGCTGGGGTTTGAACCTGTATACTGTGCATGCCAGGAAGCACTGTAACCACTGAGTCACCACTCCAGCCCCCTCTGATCCCCTTTATATACTCTATTTATCTCCCTTCCTATCCAGAGCAAGAACTTCTATTGAAAAAAACTAATAATTCTTTGTTCCTAGAAAAACTTCGAACTGAATTTATAAATCCAAAATTTTAAGTAATTAATTTTAGTTTGAGCCACATCATTGTTTAGAAATTTTGAATTATTAAATTTAATCAAGCTGGAGCATTCTATGAAAACATTCTGAATACTATTCTTGGATATTTGCTGAATAAGGCAAGAATAAATATAGGCTGGAAAGAATCCAACCTATCAAATGTTTCCATATACATCTGAATACATGGTTAATAGAATTTACATAATGGTTCCAATTAAAAGATCTCAGATACTCCACCAGCTTTGAATGGATCTACTATGCATTGGGCAGGGTCATTTGAGAGAGCATCTTAGTTACGATAACGCAAGACAAGAATGCATCTTTTGATCTAAGGAAAAATGTAGACTCTGGTTAGGTCTCTGTAAAGAACTCCTCTTTCAATAATCCCTTGTGACATGTTTTTAGTTTTGGAAATGAAAGTTTTGGACAGACTTCTGGAAGACAACTGATAAGAAATCACTTTTCCTCTTTGAAGTTCAATGTTATTGGAACCTCTGTGAAATGGTTATAACAGCTCTCAGTGAAAAGGAAACAAGTACTCAATGGAGAACTCTTTACTATCATACATCCAAGTCGGAAAAACTGTTTAGTAGAATTTTCCAAATCTAGATATGCATTTATCTTATAATTCATCATTTGTATTCCTAGTCTATATTCAAGCAGGTATTAGTTCACACACAGACCAAAAGATACATGCAAAAATATTCATAGTGATAAAATTCATAATACTACTAAGTGGAAACTACCCAAATGACTATAAAAATACATCAATGAAGACAATTATATCCAAAATATAGTTGAGTCTCATAATACTAATAATATTGGGAGATTAGATCTAAACATGAAAAGATGTATACTATAATGAGTCCCTGTATTTAAATTTCTAGAAGATTTATAACTATGTGTTTAAAAATCAGTAAATAGTAACCCTTAGTTAGGGTTATGGCTCACAGGTGACACGTTGGAATTTCCTGTGTGCTAGTGATACTCATTTGTTGGTCTAGGTAATAATTACATGGTAGTGTACGGTCTTTTTAAAATATATTAACCGGTATATTTATGACATTTGTACTTTTGTATGTATGTATTGTATTTCAATAAAAAGTTTAAAATACAGTTTTTGACCTTATTGTAGGCTGACAAATATACCAGTTTTCTACACTACATTTTTAGATCTAAATTTGGTAAAAATAATATAATTTAAAGAGCTTAGATGGCAAATGATCTGAATACACATTGATGTATGGTGTATGTGCCTATGTGCACATTACATATGTAAAATATGTATTTATGAAATTTTATAAAGTAAATATCTGCATTTATCATAGGATACAGGTACTAATTTTTCATAAAATAATAACAAATAATTTATTTGTGAGTAAACTTCTTATCATACTATAATAATGTTTTAGTTAGCTTTTCACTACTGAGTAGCTGGTACAGAAGTGTGGGATGAATGGAGCCCCCAAAGAGTTTGAGGACAAAAAAATTAAAGCATTTTTGCTAACAGCACATTTCTGTGGCTTTGACTATATTTTCTATAGTTAACTAAAATTTAAAACTAACCTCCACGTGAAAATTAAAGTACAAACAATAAAATAAATTCCAGGTAATTGAACTGGGAGAACATGTTTTTACCCTGGTTTAATAATCACATGTAAGAATAATATAAATAACCCTATAAAATAGAGTTTTTTTGTTTCCATTTTTAAACAAGAACAATAAAACAGAGAACAGATAAATGTCATGAAAAAGGTGACTAGAATGTGACAGAATTTGAATTCAAAACAGTGCCTGGTTTCAGAGTTCACACTGATTATCATGCAGTACTACTTGCAATAAAATAAAATGCCCCACAGAAATGGTAAATGTGCTACATACAGAACCTTGGAGAGCAAAAATGGCCTTTCAGATCAGTTAATTAAATAGTTGCTGAAACAGCCCAAAAGAAGAATTTTGCTTGTCTTAATACAGCAGGGGGAAATTACGCTTTCCTCTAATATCTCTGGAAAGGGACATCAACAACATTCAGCAACTGCTTTTGAAAGTCTGTACTTAAAGGAGTTGGCCTGAAATAGGGAACCCTGGTGTTAGGGTTAAATGATCTAAAGGCAAAAAGAGAATAGAAAACTTCAACTTTACTTTGAAAGTTGATGAAATAAAAAAAAAGTACAAACTTAAATTGAGCAAATGAACTGATTCCAGGTGCCATACACATTTTAATTTTAATCTGTTGCAATGCTTTCCCCCTGGCTGTAACAGCTTGTACTTCTATGCTACCGCTTTATTCCTTTCTGGCCCATGCTTGCTCTTCCTTAAGAACACACTGAAGAATGCAGTGTCGCAGGATCTAGATTATGAAAGGCAAAAATAAAAAATGTCCAATCCTCAAAATGTTGTCAATCTACAAAATGAAATCTGCTGATAATCCCCAATTCTAATACGGTACAATAATTCTTATTTTAATATTACAGAAGGAAGATGGGATGTCTAATTTACCTTTTCATAAGTCACTTAAAATGATTAGAAGAGCAAGCATGGAAAACCCAAACATCACCTTCTATGAAATTGATATATATCTATATTCCTGGACCACAGGAAAAATTGAAGAGTCAAAAGGCTCTGTTACAAGACATTGAGAAGTTACTAATTGCAGTCAACATCAGATAATGCCAGCAGAAAACCCGACGCTGGGAAATTGCACACCTAAAGACAAAAAGTTCTTTCTTTAAAACAATGAAATCATTGCAAGTGCTGAAAATAGGTATCTCCCTAAACCCAATAGACAATTCATATTTGTGTAAAGGGGAATACAGATGAAACATGATGAAGATCATACTGTGAGCAGACCTAAGACTTCCAACTTCTAGGATACAGTGAAGAGTGAAGCCAAAATCACCCTCTCTTTCAATCCCTCTCCAAAACATACATGTACACAATGCATGTATACTTAATATACACTTGTTTCACAAAAGTTCTTGCAAGCCAGAAACTTGGCTCTATCTTCTTAGTCCTAGAAGGACATAGTAAGGGAAGTAATATTCACAAAGAAATCAAAGAAAATATAAGATGCCCCATAGCAAAAAGAGAAAAGAAACAGAAAAAGATGATGACAACTAAAAAATGTTAGCCAGAGAAATCTTTCATAGAGCAAATAAAACTATGCCCATATACAGGGTCATGAGTACACAAAATTATACAAAAATTGCAATTATAAAAAGAAATTAAAGTACAGATACAAGAAGTCAACAAAAATATGGAAAGGCAGCAGAACTAAATGTATTTCACATTTTTCTCACAAACTGATGGATCCTGGGAGAAGTAGAATTAAAAAAAAAAGAGGACAAATATTATGAAGTAGAACTAGAACAGATTGGCTAGGAAGACGCAGCAAGTCTTCAAAGAGAAAAGGTTTGATAAAAACATTAAGGGGTAGATGCATAAGTGAAGACAAACAGAGGAGGGAAAGAAGCCCAGGGGAAAGTGTTGTGTATGAATTATAAGGGTGTTTTCAGTGAACTAAAATGGGTCATCTTAATTAAAATGCAAGTTATAAGACAGAGAGAAATGATATATAGAACTGGAACCACAGGCAAACACTCAGTTCTGGAGGGTATTTCATACCATGCTAATGAACGTGACTTCACATCACTAGTAAAGAAGATACTCTAGTGGCTAAATCAGAAGGTTAGAACGATCATTTCTATTTTAGAAACAGCACTCTATCAACAGGGATGGAGGTGAACAGATTAGGGTTAAAATATGGACAAAATGTTAAAGCCCATGGAAGTCCATCTCAAAAATCCAGGTAAAATATGTTGTTCATGATGTTGGACAATGTCTGTAGAGACAGAAAAGCACAGGAGAATTTAAAACGTATTTAATAAGGAAGACCCACAAACCCGCTTGGCCAATTGAATATAGCATATAATGAAAAGAAGGATTCAAGAATAACTCATTTTCCAAATTGCTTGACTGATTAGATAACCAATATAAAAACAAGGACAGGTTTGGTGGAAGGATCAAAAGAAAGAGATAAGAAGTTACCCATAAGTGAGTATGGGTAACTTATATTAAACCCAAATAATAATGAACATTATTTTGGAAATACCTTTTTATATGAAAAAGATACCTCACATTTTTGGTTGTTAAAATAAGAATACCATCTAAATGTTTTTACATCAGATTTTATGAACAAAATCTAATCTAGCAGAATTTAAAATGTCTTGAAGTATTAAAGTAATCTTGAACTGTGTCTGTATGTAGCAGTAAATTCTCAGAGGAGAATTTGCACCAAAACTACATAATTTTGAAAAGCTAATCTTTTGGGAAATCAACCTCAAATACTGAAGTCAGGTTATAGATTTGGTTAGGGAACATTATTAGCACTCTCAAGAAAAAAAATCATTTTTCTTCTTTTCTTTCTAAAGTAATATGTTCTTTTTTACTTTATAATAGCAGCAGTCCCACATCCAAGCAAATGCTTTTCCACTCATTTCAATCTTGTCATTCTACTTTTATTTTCATGTCAACTAAAATGATGGATACAAACCAGATTTTCTGTTCTGCTCTAAAAGTTTAAGGATACATGAAACACCATCTACAAAATACTATGAAATGTTAGCCTCAAGCAAAGTAGGCATTATGTAAGGAAATGCAAAGGAAGTGTAATGGGAAGCTGTTTTCACAGATACCCTACTGATGCCCTGCATTAAATGCTCCTCACATTTTCCTATTTACCTGCAGTTTTTCTACTACTACACAGTAACTGAAGCACTTTGTGCTATTCTTTGCTTGAGACTTTTTTTTAAATGTTATTCTTGGCTTTGCTTTTGTAATTTATTCTTCACATCTAGTTTAAGTTCTATATTTAATTTTGATGATGCTTCTTCCTATACAGTAATGAAAGTCATAACTTCTGAACAGATATATATTATTATATTTCTGACATGTACAAGTGGCAGCACAAAAAGAAAGCTTTAAAGCAGGAGTTATGTGATTGTTTTAAAATATATAATTGAAATTAAGTTGAAGATGAAATGTACCCATAAGCAAATTGTCCTCATTATGCAGAGACCTGTGCTGGTGGACTGTGGGACATACAAGGGTAAATAAGGAAATATCTGCACTTGTGAAGTTTATAATGTGCTTTCCATGAACGGCAGGGGCTCTGGGCTGAACTGTGTCTTCTCCAAATGAGTATGTTGAAGCCCCAGTGTCCAGTGTGACTATGTTTGGAGACAGGGCCTTTATGGAAGTAACAGAGGTTAAATGAGGTCAAGGGGATGGGGCTCTGTCCCAATAGGATTGATGTTTTTAATGAAAAGACACCAAACAACTCACTCTCTTCAATCTCTATCATATGAGGACACACTAAGAGGGCAACCATCTGCTCTCAACAGAAGCCATTCACACTCTGACCTTGGACTTGTGGCCTCCACAACTATAAGGAAATAAATTTCTTTTTTTCAAGTTACTAAGTCTATGGCAATTTTTTAGAATATCCCAAGCTGTGACAGCAGGTTATAGCTAACTACCATCTAGGTAGGCTGAAATGCAAACCGTAAAGAGAACTGGATGCATAGGAAAACATTAATTTTGACTTGGGGACACAAGGACAAAGAAGATGCCTTTGAAATGACTCTTTAAGAGATGAGTCATTTTTCTATGAGAAAAAATGTTATAACTGGATTAACTTGAACAAAGGCACACAAAATGAGAAGTGTACGGAAATCATAGAGGGCTTGTGACGACTACAGTTAGGGTATGTGTATATGGGGAAAAGAAAGCAGGAGCAGAGTCGAGGAGTGTGCAACATAGATATAAAATGATCCTCTCTTACCTTTCAATTTAAAAATAATATAGAATGATAAGGCAGATACAGAAAAGAATAGCATATTTATTCTGGCAAAGTCAGTGTCAGGTTATGCTATCCATACTGTAGGTAAACAAGTTCTGTAGTTCTGACCTATGCAGTCATCAACAGCCCTGGATCAGAGAGCATCTCCCCGTGTTCCACGTGGGAAAATGGAACAGAACATATACCTCCTAAAGAGCTCTCAGAAGAGAGACACTGTAGGCAGGCATTTAGTTTTCCTTCCTAAGTACATCATCTAAACATGGCTCTGGTCTTTATCGGGATAGGAGAAAAAGCAGATAGAGGTAAGAAATGTTGGATAGTCAACCTACCCGCTGCTGTCTCTGGATCACAGGCATTTGAGTTAGCACTTCTGCATGGTATTTTCAAGTGCAACTCAGTAGTCAGGTTTTATTTGAGCTACCTGTCTTGTCATAAACTCCCTAATTTATATTTGCCTTCTAAGCCTTATGTTCATGGCACTCCCACACCACAGAAAAGGTGGTGAAAAGTGAGAGAGGTTAAATTATCTTCAGGGAGCATTTTTACTTCTGTACCAGCACTTTAAGTCAGTTCCTCTGCCTATGGAATTTCTTAGCACTGCATAATCCTAAAGGTAATTTTCTTTCTTTTTACCCAAATCTTTTCACGGAAGAATCAAGCTCACCAGAGTCCTGGTATGATGTTGCTTTTTTGCACCAGAATCCAGGGCCTAGAGTATCCTGGGGATACTTAGCCTAGCACTTCTTAAAACCTTGCTTTTCCTGAGCTATTGTGCCTTCAGGCTCTCAGTACCATTGCTTCCTGCTACAGCTTTTACTCACATGGTGGGAATGAAGTCACTATGTCCTACCTGTTCTTCTGCTCTCATGAAATCCCAACACTCTATAGTTTTGCTGAGGCCTGTATACTATTGCTTAATGCCAATTTAGCTAAGATTAAAATAACCCCCTTATCTGTGGATATAGCTGCCATAAGTCAAAGTGATATATTGAAATCAAACAAGCTCAAAAATGCTCTGTCCAGGTCATTTCAGTTAAAAGTTAATACTACTATAAAAATTAACCATACTGCCCAATATGGGGTGCAACAAACTGTTCATCATTCTGATCACAAATGCCCACATCAGAAAAGTCTTATCATTCACTTATTATTTTGTTCCGCAAATTATCACTGTTGTTTATTTCTCAGGATTACAGTTCACTATAGGAGAGTTAGGGGGCCGAGAAGTTTCGTATAGAAACACTCTTTCCTTTTTTTCTCTCACTTTGTTTCTAAACCGAAGGGGAGGAGAAAAGTAAGACTTAATGAAAATATTACTGGGAATGTAATATGTACAGCAACTGGGCTTCCAAATACCGATGCCCAGCACTCAAAACATTTATCTAGTCAGTTGTTCAGAGCTGGGATTAGCTGAAAAGGACTGAATTGCCAGGTATAATAGTCAATCAAGATGAATCAAAACGAAGTTAGCATTCAGGCCTTTAGTCCCTGACTCTGTTAGCATATCCAAGAGGCAGAACAGGACTCAGTGCCAGCCCCCACACAGTCTCATCCTTCCATCTGGAATGTGCCAAGGGAGAATCAAGTGGATAAATACAGATCATCTCTTTGCCCAGGGAGCCCAGATCATTGTGCATACCCAAGGACTAGGGCAGGGACCAGGGGAAGGGATAGGAGTGGAAAAGTACTGAGTATTGAGTCAGAGAAGAGAAAAATGTCTTCATGTGCTCATATCTAACAGCCCATTTAATGTCAGATACCTAAAAGAGGCCTTGGCCTAATGAAGAATCCTTTTTGATTTATTTTTTAGGTCATTTTTGTTATACACAATATTGGAATTCATTTTGATGTAATTATACAAGCATAGGATAAAATTTGCTCCAATTCAGTCCCCAGTATTTCCCCTTTACTGCTTCTAGTACCTCCCCTGCTCCTTTTTCTCCATTTTACAATTCTTTCTTCTGTTTATTTATAGTTTTTTCAAATGACTGCATTATGGATAAGCATAAAAGTGAAATTCACATTGGTATATCCATATATGTACACTGGAAAGTTTGGTCAGATTCACTGCATCATTTCTCCTTTTCTTATCCTACCTCCCACCTCTTCAAGCCCCTTTTCTCTCTCCTCCGCCAATCTCATTTCTATTTTCATTGAATATTACCCTATTTTTCTTTTCTTTTCTTGGTTTTTCTTTCTTTTTTTTTTTTCCTTTTATTGTTCATTTTGGCCTAGCATTCACACATGAGAAAAAAACATGAGACCCTTGATTTTCTGGGTTTGGCATATTTCACTTAGTATGATGTTTGAGGAAATCTTTAAAGCAAGGTGCCCAGGTTAGAAGGCAAATGTTTCTAAGATCATAACCAGTGAGGATGAAAAAGAGGGATGGCATGAGGTGCTGGGTCCTTGAGTTCAATTCCCTTTAAGATCTGCAATGCACTGATTTGTGCATCAGGTGTGGTATGTGAAGGGCACCTTTGCCTGTGAGTTCTGCCAAGTAAAGCCTTTAAAATTGCCTATAGAGGGACCTGAAAGACCACATACTGGATTTGGGCCAGTAGCTGGTCTCCTGATCATTCACAACAGAACTTGTGCTCCAACCCCTTTATTTGAGGGCATGTCTCTGTAAAGCTCAGAGCAGAAACAGTTTTTCCATAAATAAGGGGCACACATAAAAAAAGCACTGCACAGCACTCTGTTTTTCTCACAAAGTCAGGAACAAATATACCTCTCTTCTGCCTCAGGGAAGGCGCAAGAAAACGGGCATAACTGCAATTCTATTTTAAAGTTTAATGAAATTAATTTCATAAAACTGAAAGCAAAAACAAATGGCTACCATAAAATTATTGAACAAACAAGAGACTGAAAAACAAAATGAATGACACTAATAAACAGCGAGTGAAAATAGGTCAGAAGAAATGTCCACAAAATATGGATACTTCAAAATAGTTCCAAAGGCAAAGGAAGACTCATTCAAAGCAAGAAAGAACAGGAGAGCTCAAAAATGAAATCACAGAAATCCGAAAAGAATTACAAATTTTAACAAGTAACTGAAATAGACTAAAACCAGAAAATAAGCAATGTTTTGAGGAAAGTGGAAAATCAAAAGAAAGAAATTTGAAAGTAAAAATAAATGAAAAAAGCAACCGTTAGGATTTATACCTAGTCAAATTACTTTCACGCATCAAGTTTCCAGAAAATTTGTCAGTGGCATACAAGTTCCCGGAATGATGTTCCAATGAGTTTCCTAAAAACTACTAAAAACGAACTTCCAGCAACCAAAACAACTGGAAAGACTGATATGAGGACTTGTGGTGACCTGACAGATGTAGTGATTTATTATCTACAGAATTAAAATTAGTGCAGGATATAAAGAAGAAAACATGATTTTCCTCAATTGTGTTTTCTGACACTGGTGCAATAATGGAGAATGGGTGAGTATTTGCAAAAGTATTTTTAAAGACATGTGAAAAAATAGATGATTCTATTTTTATCATCCCTGGTACCCTTAAAATTCAGAATGTTCATTGCGGGAAAAGAAGATACACCTGTAGAAAATAAGTTAAGATTTAATGAAAATGAATAGGAATGCCATGTAAAATTTGGACATTTCATTTTAAACATACATACATATGTAATTAGTCTTCATATTCATTTCTACATTTATGCAGATTATAGAGGCAGATAATTAGATGGAGAGCTATAGATGATGGTGCACAACACACATACAATTTCTAGCATTGTTCACTATTAGAAATGACATTAATTTGCCCAAACTGTGATCTCTAAATTCCATCTCTTGGGAAAAGGAACCTGGGAAGCTTAAATAACTGGCTGATCCCAAAGTCTGAGGCATGAAATATGCAAGATACTTCTTTCCTACAGGATTACCAGAGGATATTTTTCTGACAACAAGCCAGAACAGCAAGCACGAAGTCAACAGGTAGAATTCTGTTTGTCCTAACATAAAGTAAGGACATTTTCTGTATAGTAGCTCAATATACGAGGTCAAGAGTGGCACCCAGTAGAGCAGATGGAGCAGAGGTACTCTGGATCATGAAGCTCTTTGTAGCCTTTTTAAGTGCTTTGGGTTTTCTCTAAGATATTATAGAGTTTCTTAAGCAGATAATCATAGTGTCCTGACTCCTGTTTTAAAATAGTCATTTTCACCATATATTGCATTAAATTATTTGGGGAGGAGACTAGTTGGAAACTCACTGCAGCAATCTAGGGATGATTTGGTGGAGAGTTTGACTAGTATGAGAGAGTGGTGGTAAAGTGATAGAATTCCAATATTTGAAAATGCAATCAGTGGAGTTTGGTTGTGGTTGAATATAAATTGAGAAAGAAAGTTAAAATTAAAGGTAACAACCAGATCCTAGTCACAAGCAATTATAAAAGTGAAGTTGATAATTCCTAAAACAATGAGAACACCGAGAATGGAAAATTGTGAAGAAAAGATTAACTGTTAACTTTTTGTACTAATTGTTTACTATTGTTACCATTATTCAAATTTTATAACATATTCATCTTAAAATATTACTTTTATCCCACTACTACACTTCATTAAAATTATAGTCAATCTTCCCAAGTGAATCATCAATATCAGAGGTTTTGTCAAAATAAGGGTAATTTTTCAAGCCATCTAATACCTTTTTAATAGTGTACCATCTTCACCTCCATCTGAGTTGTGAAAAATAGCACCTTTTCAATTTAGGTGTGATATTATCCCTGGAGGTTTGAATATATATATATATATATATATATATATATATATACACACACACACACACATATATATATATAAAATATTAATACAGACTTTGGAAAATTTTGTCTTACAAGTGTGAATATGTGATCTCAAAATATAAACCACTTATTATGCTATAATAAATCCTAATGTAGTTCTATCAACTGTTCTTTAAGGGTCTTAATTAAAATACCATACACTGTTTGCAGTGGAGATATTGACACTTTAGAAAAGCATTATTTCAACTTGTAAAATCCTTTTGACTTTTTTCCTAATTGAAACTCATGATCTCATTCAAAATTATCACTGGTTTTGATTGAGGTCATTTAGAAGTGTGTGTCTTATCCAAACAATATTCTCTCTCTCCTTTAAAATGAAGTGTGCAAGTACCTGTTAATGGGAGAAGAGTTACAAGAACAAGCATAGGAAGCTACTGTATTTTCATATACCTTTTTTGGGGGGGCAGCAGGAACAAACAAGTAATATATATTCATAAATAAACAGATATTTGTGACCCAGATTTTTTTAAAACCTTTCTCTATATGGTTCAATCTGTGTAAATGCATTACTCCTTTACTAATTTATCAATCCAATATGTAAACATTTTTATTAAATTCTGGAATTTCGGGAATATAACTACATTTACATTATATTTTTATTACCAGCAAAGGAAAACACTCAAAATTATTAAACTTATTCTAGCTGACATTTTCTTAACAAGATAATATCATCAAAACACCAATTTTATAATATTTAATGAAAATTTAAATATTAGTTATATTCAACAAGTTAATAAAATTAATCATCAGCTAGCTTTAATTTCTACTAATTTAAAACAGTTGCTTCACTGAGTCACTTCCCAAGTTTCACATACTGTGAAATTTGTATATAGAGGATAAAATAACTGCCATCAATTTTCAAAAAAATTATATGATTGTTGGAGAGTAAAATTTGAGGTTAACTCACAATGTCTCAGAAAAGCATTATGCAAATTCCCTATGAAACATTTACTCCCGTGGTTAACACATTTTATGACAAAATTGAAAGTACTTTCAAATTTAAAGAAGAAATATGCTAGCCAGAAAAAGGCTGGAAACCTATGGAAAACCAGAGGAAACACAGCATTACAGACATTGGCATAGCCATCTGTCTAGGAGTGAGAGCATTCTACCAGACTCCAGGCATGTCCACTGACTGAACATTCTTTATAATAAATTAATTGCAAATGCGTGGTTTTAAAAATAATTTGTTTAACTCCAGTCATCCTAATTGCATATTTTTTAAAAGAATTTCTGGGCTGGGCATAGCTCAGAAGTAAAGTGTTTACCTGGCATATGTGAGACTCTGGGTTTGGTCCCCAGCATAGCCAAACCAAAACAAAACAAAATTCTAACTGTGCTTTCTTTAGGGGTGAGAATGATCAATTTCCATTAAAATATCATGAAATAACTCAAGTCAACAATATATAAAACCAGTATATAGCATCATTTTCCCAAAGACTAATAATTCCTCTTGACATACTTTCTTTTGAAAATACTCAAACCAGGATTTTATCCCAGTTAAGCCACTGAAATAGTTCTTGAAAAGATGACCACTATAATGTTAATAAACTTATTATCTGACATTAGTAGCTTTAAAAATCATTGTTAATTTTTTTAAGAGAGAAGGACAGTATGTGTGTGAGAGAGAGGGAGACATATAGAATCAATCTTTATTGAGTCATTCGCATGACTTTTGTTGCTCTGACACTTTGTTGTGTATGTGGGTGCTGGGATTGAACCTGCGTACTGGAGCATGCAGGGCAAGTGCTGTAACTGCCAAGCCACTGCTCCAACCCCCATTGTCAATTTTTTTTTTTTTTTAAAGAGAGAGGGACAGTGAAAGAAACAGAGAAAGAGAGAAACAACTTTATTGAGTTTTTCACATGGCCTTAGTTGCTCCAACACTCAGTTGTGTATGTGGTGCTGGGGTTTGAACCCGGGTCCTCGTGCTTGCCAGGCAAGCGCCGAAACCGCTGAGCCACCGCTCCAGCCCTCCCCATTGTCAATTTTTAAACAAACATACAAAATGAAAATGATAATGGAATGAAACTCCACATATGGATTTCATTATATATCTCATATATATATATCATATATATATTGTATATATATATCATATCATATATATATATATCCTTTACATATTCTTATTTTTTATTAATGTGGTAAAAACATTTATCAAGTGAACTATCCACTTAAATTTTTAAGTGCACAATATTGCCAACTATAGACACAATGCAGTATGGGATCCCTACAATTTATTCATCTTTTATAGTTGAAACTTTGTAGCCCTTGAAGAGCAGTTTCCCACTTCCTCCTCCCTCCAGCCCCAGGCAATCACCATTCACATTCTGTTTCTAGGGTGTTGACTATTTCAGGTCCCACACATAAGTGGAATCCTGCAGTGTTTGTCCTTCTGTGATTTGTATGCTGTTGATGGGGATATAAAATAGTTCAGCCTTTATGGAAAACAGTTTGGAGTTTCCTGAAAAATTTAAAAAATAGAACTATCATATGATCCTGTATATACTCCAAATGATTGAAACCAGGTATTTGAAGAACATCTGCTGCTCCATGTTCCTTATAACATTATTCATGATGCCCAAGACATAGAAACAACCTATAAGCTCATATAAAATAAATCAAGATATTCTGGAGTATATACATACAATGAAATATTGTTCATTCTAAATAAAAGATGAAAATCCTGCCTTATAGTAAATGGATAAACCTGAAGGGTGTTATACTAAACCCTTATGTTCAAATCAAACCCCTCATCTGTCCTTCAGATGCTACTATCCAAATTTTGTCACATTTTCTATATTTCCCTTGTTGAAGTGATCAAATCTCTTGACCCATGATATTTTATCACTACCTACATTAATATATATTTGTAAAATATACAACCATTTTTCTGCTAGAAAAGATCTAATGGGACAAACAGTAACAAAATTAACACCCAGAAAAAAGTAATTATCTATGTAACCCCAATGTCTTAAAAATGTGTTTGCACTGTTGATTTATTATAAAAAGGATCTGGACAAGGTTCATATATTGCATTTTGTTCTCAGGTTTCTAGGTCTCTTAACTAGAGTAACTTTCTCTGATGTTTTTTGCTGATGGTGGTGGTGATATCTTCATTTTATTTTATTTTGATGGCATTGAAAATTAGACACATACTTTTTCTCTACTTAACCTAAAGTATTATTGTAATATAAATAATAATTATTACTCATTATTAAGATACAGTAATAATTATACTATGATAATATAAAAGCATTTTTCTAGTTATTGTACAATTTTTCTCCATAGTTTATAACATTTTTTATTCTTAGCAGTGTTTATTTCCTCCCAACTTCTCTTACCATGGAATGTCAAATTTTTTGTTTTCCAGCCTTATAGATAATGTGATAACAATTAAATTTCCTTTAAGAGTTCATTTTTAATTAAGCATAATTAATTTGCTTTCAGATACCTAAAGCCATTTTTATTTTTCTTCTGTTAACTACCTTTGATGCCAGCAGCTTTTGAAACATTTGATCACCCCCTCTGATAAGGTACTTTCTTCACCGACTTCCCAGCACCCTGTTCACCTTGTCTTTCTTTCCTCCCCGACCTTTCTTCTCTCATCACTGTGCCAGATGATTATTCTGTTCTCAACCTAAATGTCAGATAGCCCAGGGCTCAGTCTCTGAACATCTTTTCTCCATCTGTATTCACTCACTAGAGAATTTCATCCAGTCTTATGGTTTAAAATGCTATCTATATTCTGAAGGCAATTCCAAATTTATACCTTTTTTTTTT
>PVKS010019408.1:0-38421 GCA_004027875.1 Aplodontia rufa | reverse complement strand
ATGGAGGAGAGATGGCCTAGTCAATAAATGGTGCTGGACAAACTGGACAGCCACTTGCAGAAAGTTGAAACTAAATCCTTATCGCTCACCTTGCACAAAAATCAAATCAAAATGGAGGAAGGAACGAGAAATTAAACCAGCTACCATACAACTGCTAGGAGAAAAGTTAGGACCAACACTTCAGTATATGGGAGTAGGCAAAGATTTTCTTCTTCTTTTTTTTGAAGAGAGAGAGCGAGAGAGAGAGAGAGCAATTTTTATTGAGTTTTTCACATGGCTCTTCGTTGCTCTGACACTTAGTTGTGTAAATGGGTGCTGGGGTTTGAACCCATGTACATGCCGGGCAAGCACTGTAACCGCCGAGCCACCCATCAAGCCCAGGCAAAGACTTTCTTAACAAGACTCCTAAAGTGAAAGAATTAAGGTCAAAAATCTGAGTGGGATGCCATTAAACTAAAAAGCTTCTGCACAGCCAAGGAATTGGTCAAAATTGTCGAGAGACAACCTGCAGAATGGGAGATCATCATGGCCTGTGATTCCTCCAACAGGGGACTAATATCCAAATTTTACAAAGAACTCAAAAAACTTAACACCCAAACCACAATCAATCCAATAAATGGGCCAAGGAGCGAAATAGAAACTTTTCAACAGGAAATTGAGCAAGCCAATGAATACATAAGAAAGTGTTTTAAATCGCTAGTAGAGAAATGCAAAAACTACATTAAGAAACTACATTAAGATTTCACCTCACTCCAGTCAGATTGGCAAAGATGAAGAATTTAAACAATAACAGATGCTGGAAGGATTGCAAGGAGATAGAAACACTAGCACACTGTTGGTGGAATTGCAGATTGGTACAGCCATTCTGGAAAGCACTGTGGAGAATCCTCAAAAAATTAGGGTTGGATCCACCATATGATCCAGCTATCCCTCTTCTGGGCATTTTCCCACAGGAGTTAGAATCAGCACATTACAGTGACACAGCAAAGTCTATGTTCATAGCAGCTCAATTTACAATGTCTAAATTATGGAATCAACCCCAATGTCTAAATTATGGAATCAACCCTCACTGGATGAATGGATCTAAAAACTGTGATATATATAGATAGATAGGTATGTGTGTATGTGTTGTGCATGCACACACACATACACATACACACAATGGAATTCTACTCAGCAATTAGAAACAATCATGTTGTGGCCTTTGAATGTAAATAGATGGCAGTGGAAGAATTCATGCTGAGTAAAGTTAGCCAAACCCAGAGAGTCAAGGGTCGAATGTTTTCACTAATCTGTGGAGGCTGGAGCCAAATCCAGGCTTGGGTGAAGGATAGGCAGTCTCATGTACTAGACCCAGCAAAGGTGTAGCAACACAAGCTAGGGCAACCATAGATATGTGAAGGGGGGAGGGATAGGTGAGGGAAAGGAGAGGGAAGAAGAATAGGGAGAGATCTAGGGAGACAATCAACAATGTAGCATACGTTTTACCCCCGCTAAGAATCCAGATAATACATATGCAGTCATTTAATTCTGGAAAATTCACAATCTAAGCATTTATATCACTTGAAGGGGCAAAATATAGAAGAATCAAGAGACTGGGGTGTGAGCAATGTGGGAAAAATTCTGATTTAAGAACATATACATATCACATTGTTACTTTATATGCATTTATGATTGTACAATAACTCAACTTCTTCATAAAAAATAAAAATAGAAAACACAGGCCTGAGTCCTGGGTTAAGAAAAGGCACTAGGAGGAAATGCTGAGGGGCCATTTTCTCTAAATTTTTTAACTCACTAGAACAACAACAACAAAAACCCTGTTTTAATGCCCTTCTAACGGTGTTAAACAAGTAAGTTGCTTTGCACCTGGGGTATCAAGAGAGTCACTGGGAGAGAAATGCTGTGCCCAACTGAGGAAAACTTGGAGAGGAGTGCCAGCTGTTCCTGCCATAGCTGTGGGCATGGCTAGGACCTCCACATGTGGAGCACTTCTGCCTTGAGGACTTCAGCACTCATTGCCTAAGACTGACATCCTCCTGCATACGCACACTGCTGTTAAATAAGTTCGAGAAAAATTGCAATTTTTTCATAATTTCATCTAATATTTTAACTATATTCAGATTTCCCTCATGTTTCAAAATGTATTTCATATCTGGTTTTTCCCTGAACCAAAATACAAAATTCATGAGTCATTTAGATAATTTAAATTTATACTCCTCAAAAAATTTCAGACTTGGTAAGATTTGCAAATAATTCCTATATGTCTTTTAACTAGATTCCCCAAATTTAAGACCTTACCACATTTGCTTTATCAATCTTTCTACATAAACACACATTCTTTATTCCTTTCTGAACTGTTTGAAAGTATTTTGTTGAAGTGATGCATCATTTCCTTGTAGCTCATTATGTATTTCCTTAGAACGAGGACATTCTCTTACATAACCACAGTACAATAATCAAAATCAGGAAATTAACATACATATAATGTTTTCTAATCTTCAGACCTTATTCAAATCTTGCCAGTTGTCTCAGTAATGCCAGTTATAACAGCAGGAAAATAATTATGTTCTCCTGTAAGATTCCATCCAGTGTCATTCTGCTCTGGAACAGTTCCTTGAGTTTTGTCTTGCATCACCTGAGTATTTTTGAAAAGGTGAAGAGTACAAAGTGTCCTTTGATTTGGCTTTGTCTGATCCTTCTTCCTCAGGTTGGATGTGCATTTTGACTAGATGTGAAGTCACGTCCTTCTCAGCATGTTATGTTGGAAGGCCACAGCGCTGATCTGTCCCACCACTGCTCATGTGAACTTGGTGATGGTAACTGGCGATGATCTTGGGATAGATGATGCTTCTCAGGTTTCTCCACGGTTCAGCTGCTATTTTTCTCTTCATGATTAATAAGCAATTTTGGAGAAATGCTTTGAGACTGTTTCTCATCAGACTTTCACCTGTTAGTTTTACCATTCATGGACAGTCCTTGCCTGAATCACATCCAGATAAATTTTATACTCTTCATAGGATCTTTTGATTTTTTTTCCCTCTTATAAATGACCTCGCAAACACTGCTTCGTTACTCCACTTTACCCAGTTTCTTGCCAAGTTTCAGTTAGTTGACTCAAAAAAAAAAACCTTTCTATGATATATTCTGAGACCAGGTGTTTCTGCATCTCTTCCTCCTTACACCTTCCCTTTGGACAGGTGCTGTAGCTCTCCTAGAATTTCTATTGGTTTAAACCATGAGTTTGTTATGTAAGATATTTAGCATGACATTTTGCTTTGTCCTAGTTTTTCTCCTGCCTGATCCTGGTTTTAAACTAAAATATGTTCCTTAAAGTAGTCAAATCCTGAGATAGATTAATTTCTCCTTCTTTGTAGAAAACTTTCTTTTTTGTATTTAATTTAAGTAATTTATTGTAATTGTTCTTTAAAAGACAGGGTCTTGCTAATGTTGCTCAGACTGGCTGTGAACTACTGGTTTCAAGCAATCTTCTTGCTTCAACCTCCCAAGTAACTGGGCTGTGTATTACTGCATCCATTCTTTTTCTTTTAATACATAACTTTTATTCTCCAAATCTGTCATTTTCTTTATCTGTCATTATCTTTTTTATCTGTCATTTGCCCATTTTAACTTTTGAAAATCATCATCAAGCTTTTAAAAACATCTTCTAGTGTAGTCCCCTGTGGTCTGAAACCTACTTGCCAGATTGTCTTCTGAAACATCAAAGCTAACAAGCTCATTCGGCACTGTTCTGGTCGAAATCCTCTGCTTCTGAGAAGATGACTGTGTCCTTAACTGTAACATTGATTTTTTTCTTTAAATTGTGTTTCTCTAATATTGTCAACAAATTCAGTTTGTCTTCCAAAAGCACTTAAAACTCATTTTTTAGAAATTAATTTGTTCATTTTTCCTTACATGTGTTGCTACTAGCAATTAGGTTTGTTTTTTTTCTGGGGCCTATTATGTAGCCAATTCACCTTTTGCTTTGATTTTCATTTTGGTATATTTCCCAAGGAAAAATATATTCAGTTAGAGGTTCTCCAGCTTTCATGTACCTGTTCTTTCCTCCCTTCTGTAACGCCTTCCCTTTCACCATCTCCAAGATAAATTGCTATTCCCACTAAAGCTCCATGTAGTCTCTTTCATAAGAAACACTAGGTAAGTTGTAGTTATCAAGCTTGAAACCTTCCCTGAATGCTCAGCACAGAGAGATATCTTCTTGAATTTGTTATCTACCATTTCTTAAGCTATATGGTATTTGCCTATCTCAATGTTAATCTTTTCCTTTCATGAAACCAATTATTCTTTACAAAGGGAGTGATGTTTGTGAGGAAAGGGTGGGGTGCCTGACCACATACAGCCTCAAAGACTTTGAATCTGTGTACATATGTTTGTGTGTTTCTTTGGGGATGGAGTTAATAGTTTCATCAAATTCTCTAAAGCATCCTGCCTCCCTTTTTTCAAATCCTACTTTAAGTTCATACTCTGTAGTACAAAAGCCAACCAGACTACTTTGAGTGCATTTCAGCATGTGAAGAAACAAACCATCAGTCCCTAGAGTCTTCCTTCTGCTGTGCCATTCCTGAAGTGTTCATCAGGTCTAGCCTTTTGCCAGGTTAATGAAATTCTAAATAGTTCTCTTGGAAACTTTGGATCCTTTTTTTATTATGTAACACCCCAAAAGAACCTAGCCTTTGTAACTTAAAAATCTTATCCATTCCTTAACTTCAGGGATTTTAATTCGTACCTGGGATTCATATATTCACTTCCATATCACTTTCTCAATTGGGCATTTGTTCTCCTCCTCTTATAGATAGATGTTCAAGTGGTTCCCCTTAAAAATGTTCCTATGGGGTATTTCACCACTTTCAGAAGCTGCATACGTTTTCTTTCCCCTCTTCCTTCTGTCCCCTTTGCCTTCTGTAACCCATATGGAAGGCAAAATAGACAAGTTAAAAATATTTGCCTTCTTTCCCATTTTGTCTTTGGCATTCCCCACCACAACTTTTTGAAACTGCTTTCCTCTACCCTGCCCCAGTTTTTCAAATATGTTCTATTTCTTCTTCCTTCAGAGTCCCCATTGTAAGCTGACACTTGACACTCATCAGAATCCTGAAACCCCAGCCCCACCAAAATGCAGAAATATATATCTGAACTCTCATTTCCACTCCTTTTTGCCTTACTTATATTACCTGTCCATTAGGTTTCCCAAAGTGAAACCCAAATCAAGTTTCCATTTTCCTTCCCTTTTCCCTTGCATTCCTGCCCCCCCTTCTTCACTTATTCCAATGCCCCTGCCTCATATGCATACACTTCCCTTTCTCATTTCCATTTCTACATCCTCTCCTCAAATTTCTGTCTTCCCTAATCCCTACTCGTTGCCCCCCCCTTTAAAAAAAAAAAGAGGAAGTGAGAGAGAGAGAGACAGAGAGAATCAACTTTATTTAGTTTTTCATGTGACTTTCATTGCTCTGACACTGCATTGTGTACATGGTGCTAGGGTTCAAACCCGCATCCTCGTGCATGCCAGGCAAGCACCATAACCACCGAGCCACTGCTCCAGCCTTCTTGGGTAGCCGCTTTTGATTTCATTTATTTATTTATTTATTTTTCAGTATGCGCCACTCACTTAAATGAAGATTATTTGTTTTGACACAATCCCTGTGAGGTTGTAAGAACGTGTGTATTATATACTCTATCTTACAAAAAACAATAGCTAAAACTTGCAAAGTTTAACTTGCAAAGTCTATCATAACCATTTGTCATAAAGAGCTGGAGACCCCAAACCCCCTTTTCATACTCAGTTTATCTAATGATTCCTCCCTCCCTCTTGAAAGTAAAGATTAAAAAAAGATACTAAATTGAGTCTCTTGGCTATTTTCCTGAAGTCATACCACCATCTCTGCTCAGATTTCTCAGAGAAATTTCTTTCTTTGCAACAAATAAAATATGCAATGCTTGAAAAGCTCCTCTACAAATCTTCATCCAGGAGTTGGTACCAGTTTAGTATTTAACTCTGCTTCTTAAAAGCATAGCAGCTTTACTTTAGCATATATAAAGTTAGGTAATGAAAATAAGATTTGCTATCATCACTAGGAATTATATCTCTTATGGGAGAAGTTATAAAACGGAATAGGACACTTTACCCCTTCAAAGAAAATGCTGAATTGGAAATAAATCTCATTGTCTATCCTTCCAAAAGTTAAAGGGAGATGGTGTACAAATTGTTCAGCAATAGAAAGTGGTGGTATTTAAATATTGGGTTTTTTTAATTTTGATTAGAGAATATAAAGAACAGAGTAACCCATTGGGTGGAATTTTGATATGAAATTTCTGCTGAATTGTTTAATGAAAACCAAAACTTATGTCTGTTCTAGGGAAATATGTCATCTGACTTTGGCAAACACTTATGAGAGATCCTCCCACATTACACAGCCAGTAAAACAGTGGAACTATCACTTTGGCCAAGGTCTCCAGGCCAAATCAATGCTGTTCTGATATACCTCCACCATTGTTGCTGATATTACCCCTTGAAAATAGTCCCTCTGCCAGGCTGATTTTTGAATATGCAGTACTCTTGTTCAGAAAGACTTACATAATTTCTTAACAATCTTGAGTCACCTCAGAAACAATGCAGTGAATATTTTATATAAGTAAATAGAGTTTCAAATGAAAGTTCTAATGGAAAGTACTTTAATGAAATCCAAAGAAAATGATAAATATGGTCCCATTTATTATAGAGAATGTTAATTTTATTCACCCCATTTAAGCTCTTTACTTATCCTTGTATCTCTCATTGACTAGAAGAAAGCCTATTCACAACACTCCTGAAAAAAGTAAATTTTACTGAGTGAATAGCTGAACAAATATAGCTTTTGTAAATTAGTAATGAAAGGAAGTGAAAGCTTTTTCATAACTTCATCTTTTACAATATTTAACATTTAACTTATTGTGGAACTTTCTCTACTCTGAAGCTAATTGTGACACTGATCAAAATCTGAACATCCTAACTCCTGCTTTCCTTGTTCTTTCAAAACCTGTCACTGTGGATGTCTGTGTTTTAAAAGAATCCATATGTTCCCTATTTGGCTTACCTTGTTTTTTCCCTGTGAATCTGCTGTGCGCATCATGCATGCCTCTTGGTAATCATCTTATACTGTCATGACAGAGGGTAATCATTTTTCTTCTAGTTTAAGAATCAGAAGTGAAGACATTGTCATTGAAATGTCTTCCAGCGTTCTGCATCTTGTTTATGGTCTTTCAGTGTTCAGAATTGTTCAGGAATGTTTTTATAACCCAGGCATCAGTGGTGGTAAAAAGCAACATTGACGACTGCAGTGACTTCACATCTCCTTCACATCACATCATGATATTCGAGATTTGTGCTTCTCAAGTTATCGACCTTACTGTAAAAAGGGAGGACAGAGAGGAAGGTGGGGAAGGAGAAAGGAAACAAGGGATTGTGTTATCCCACAATGAAAAAGACAAATTCATAGATTCATTCTTGTGATAACATAGTATTCTTTGAACTGAAATGTGAAATAGTAGGAACACGTCTATCACTCATCTTTTAAGAGAGAATTTCTCAGAAAAGAAGAGAGAAACTTTCAAGTTAGAAAATGATCTAAGTGAGTAGAGGAAAGGGACTAGGGAGGGAGGAGGGGAGAGAAGAGGATAGCACTGGGTACTGAAATGAAGAAAATTCTATTATATGCATTTATAACTATCTTAAAATGAACCCCACTGGTATATATGACTATAATTAATGTACTAAGAATTTTTAAAAAATTTATTCTGGGGGCTGGAGCAGTGGCTCGGAGGTTACAGTGCTTGCCTGGCATTCGAGAATTCTCAGGTTCAAACCCCAGCACCACATACACAACAAAGTTTCGCAGCAATGAAGGCTGCATGGGGAACTAAATAAAAATTGTTGGGGGTGGATTGGTGGCTCAGCGGTGGCAAGCACGAGGACCCAGGTTCAAACCCCCGCACCACACACACAACTGAGTGTTGGAGCAACTAAGGCCATGTGAAAAACTAAATAAAGTTGTTCCTCTCTTTCTGTCTCTCTCACTGTCCCTCTCTCTTTAAAAAAAAAAATGTATTGTGAAAAATGAAAATGATCTTGGTAAGGACAATTTGATGAGTATTTTAGAAAAAAAAATTACAGAATAATTGATATCATATTATAGGTTCTCACTGACCAATAGCTGATACTCAACTTACATGCTGCCCTCTGTTCTTATGTATAACTTCTTTTAGTATCAGAAGATGCTTTGCCTGAGATGTGGAAAAACAAGATTATAATCTGGTTAAATTCCCATTATATATCCATTTATAACATTTATTATCTACTTTGCCAGGATATCAGAATATCCATTACTGATGGAAAAAAGTTATAATACATGTAACCCCTATTAAATATCCATTTGTTATCTACTCTAACTGTACAGCAGATTATCATAATGGTTCATTTAAAACTGGTTTACAAAAAAAAAACATGCCAGATCCAGGGGTGATGCATGCTGGTTTAAAAGTAAAAACTAAGAGTTCATCACACTTACGAAATTTAATCGCTCATAGAAAAAAAGAGAAGTTGACTACTATGTCACCCACAGCTGGTGTAGGTAGCACTTGTCCACGAGTGTTTTGAGTTATAAAATATACTTAAATAGTTTCATACATTTCTTCCTTTATAGATATTAAAAATCTCATACTCAGAACTTGGTCTTCAGTGAAAAGTAAACTTCTGTAAACATGGGGAGAAAAGGAAAGCTGCACCTCTTAAGTTCAGCCGTACCATTTCCCCACTTTCAAGAACTATTTACAAATCATCTTTCAGTAAATATTTAAGGATCAAAAGGTTGAAAAAAGAAGAATTGATTAACTGCCAACATACAAAACGGGGGAGCTAAAGCAAGTTTAAAAACATAGAGAACAGGCCAATGATTTCCATTTTACTCCCGTAACTACGTTAGCAACCTGCATGCCGTTTCCCAGAGCTGCTCCCAGCACCGGCTGTTGGACCTTTTTTGGAGGGTTTTGTTTCTGTTTTCATTTTCTATTAGTTCATATTAGCTATATGTAATATTTTGACATAATTATAAATACATGGAATATGTTTCCTCCAGTTCAGTCCCCAGTATTTACCCTTACCCTCCCCAAGTCACTTTTCCTCTGCTCTCCTGATCTTCTTGCTATTCACTTACGTTATTTTTTAAATTAGTGTCTTGTGGATATAAATAATGATAAGATTCACTGTAGTATTTTGATGTACGTGCATAGGAAAGTTAGGTCAGATTCATTCCAGTTTTTCCCTTATCCTGTTCCGCGCCCCCCCATGCCCTCTTCTCCCCCCCCCCATCTTTCTTTTATTTTGATGGAATCCCTCCCATTCCCCCTCTTCTGTTCCCCCGCTTATTTTAGACTAGCTTCCACACATCAGAGAAACGTTGAACCTTTGACTTTCTGGATCTGGCATATTTCACTTAGCAGTATAGTCTCTAGTTCCGTCAGGTATTTCTTAAAAGCACTAAATGCTACCCTCCCTTCATGTTACTTTCTGAAACATAGTGGAGCATTTTTTTTCCCCCACAGTGTACCTAGGAAATGCTCTACAGGGTAGGGAAGCAGTGGGACTAGTAAAGTTTCTGGTAAAATTGGTGTAAGAGTCCTCACATCTTTTTTTTTGTCTCTTAAAGTACACAATGCATATTAGTGTCTAAAAAACTGCTGTATAACACCTTATTTAACTGTTTATCCCAACTTTTCTCAAAACTAAATTTTCTTTTTACCATTGTATAATTTTATTTAAAGCTATTTATTTTACTTTACTCTTTTTTAAAAAATCTTTTTTATTCCAACCCCCTTTAACATATTACAAGAACTGAGTCTCAAATTGGAAAACACTGGGCAGGAGCCTCTTTTCTTCATTATGGTCCCTTCCTATCATTTCGTCACATGGTCACTTCCTCTGTAGAATCCACAGTGTTATTCTCAGTCATAAATATAACTAGGAATTAATTCTTCTCTTAAGGATAAAGTGTTATCCACACTGTTTATGAGAGAAATTTTAATAACTACTATGGTAAGCTAATAAGAAATTATATAGATATTTATACAGTTTTGAAATATCGGCCAGACTACTAAATAGGATCCTTGGGAATAGTTGGCTTGATTAGCTAGTTAGTTTGTTAAGTTAACTGATACACATTCAAGAGACAGTGGAAACTTCTTTTAAATCAGTTCTGTGTTCTGAAGGAGAAATATAACCCTGATATCAGTTCTGGATATTTTTAGGCCTAGTGTTTATAATTTTCCTAACTTCCTGAAAAGTTAGCCTTTTTGGTCTCCTGTATGTACTTATACCACAATTTCACCCATTACCGGTCTTGGATCAGGTTCACTCCCTCGAACAGGGACAGAGAAAGGCCTGTACAGATAGGCCTATCTCATCCTAAAGGTTTGTGCATTCTCTACTAAATCCAGCGTCTTTAACTCTCTTTAGTGTGTGTTGCAGTCGATTGGGTCGACTGGGCCTCAGGACCCTGGAAGGAAACTAAAGTGCAGGGTGCTAAATATGACACTCTAGCACCAGCAGTGTTTTCTGAAGCAGGCTGTTTTCTGCCACCGTTTCCGTATAAACAGGAGGTAGTGAGATCTGTCAATCACGTTTCTATGACCAAATTGTTTTTACCGCCCCAATACGTGTATAACATTGTGCACTTTTTTAAAGAGATGTAAAAATGAATGTGACATTGCTTTTATTGCACAAACTACAGGTGTACTATGAAGATGAGCACATCTTACAGATAAAAGCCATTTTATTGTATATAAACTGGTAGAGTCCATTTTCGTCTATTTTGTGGTCCACGATGAAGGAAATTTTTCCCGTAAGGTCTTTTTTTTTTTTTTTTTAACAGAAAAGGTAGAGACTCGATTTTATTTATTTTTTTTTAACTGGCCTTTTTATTTTTTCCCCAACACTTGGTTGTGAATGTGGTGCTGGGATTTGAACCCGGGTCCTCATGCATGCCGGGCAAGAGCTCCATTCTCTGAGCCACAGCTCCTGCCCCTCCCATAAAGTTTTAAATGCTCCAGGGTTTTGTTTGTTTTATTCAACTTCAGTATGTTACAGCTTCTAGGGGGTCTGTATGCTGTAGCTTAGTAATGAAGCTTTAGTCATTTCAGGGTATTTTAAAACAAAAAAATATTTTCTATATTTTGAAAATTCTAGTGTTAGGTAAGAAGAGACTGATGTTTGGATGGTTTATTGTACAGCCTTGGAAATCTGGGAATTTGAACAGGCTGCACATCTGGATGAATGAATGTTTAAAAAAATAAGATGTATACATTCTTAAGGAAAGTTTGCAGCTTGCAGCTTATAAAGTTATTTTGGAGAAAGCTAGAAGACATTATTTCTTCTGCAAAAAGCATGTTTTACATTTGATAACAATAAACAAATTCTTGACCTTAAAAAATTAGACGACTTTCTATATTATGTTACTGTGTTATAATTTGTGTTCAGAGTGGCTAATAATGTTCACTTCTTGTGTGCACAGTTCTTTATGTTCAGATTTTAGGAGTTCCCACTTATGCACTTAAAAGATTCAGAGATAAGAGTAAAGACAAATCTTTCAGTTGAAAAATATATAATGAATTTAGCTAGAAGAAAAGTAACTGCATAACAGATTTGCTTCTTGAAGATCATCTCAGACTATTTATTATTTTTCAAACTTACAAATCGCATAGTAGAGAATCACTTTGAAGCATAGCAAAATTAATTTCACTCTTTCAGTTTCTTGAAGGTAAATGTTTTGCTATTGCTTGCTCCAAAATCAGCTGAAATCATGTTATTTGGATAACTATTAAGTGAACAAATTGAAATTAGCTTTTTGCAATTTAGTTTTTTCCCTATAAAACTTAGCCAGAAATCCATATGGAAAGTTTATTTTTAAAAGAGTAAGAGCCTTTTTATATTATCCTATCAATTTGCCAATACAGCTGTCTCTCTGGCCATACAATGGCTAGCCTTCTAGCAATATCTCATCTGTTGTTCCACATTAAAAAAAAATAAGTAAGTCATTAAAGAGTGAGTGGTTCGGTCAAGGCCAGACTTGAATTTTGCTTCTTGTGTTACAAAAAAAAAAAAAAAAAAAAAAAATTACAGCCTGAATATTTTGCTCTGCAATAGAAAAAGCTCTAGAACACAAATTGATGATTGAAACACTGTTTATATCCCAGGTGAAGAAGTGAGACTTCCAGATCCGACAGACATGCCATTTGGTGGAATTAGCAGACACAGGATGTCTCTGACAGGACTGATGGCTGGCATGGCCCTCTCTGCAAGAGGTGTTTGTTCTGTGTGAGAATGGAGGATGCAAATAGATGAAGTCCTTGCTATTAAATTTTAATTTGAATCACCTTGGGAGCCATAGGCTCCACATCCATTTTGGCCTTCTTTGTTTATACAAAGGGAATAGCTTCAAAGGCCTCATGTTCTAGTATTCATACTGGCCTCAACACAGGGAGCTGTGGTTTTGATGTTCTCATTTCCAATTTATTGCCAGGGTCCAAGTACCTGGGTACCATGGTGATAAAGTGCACTGAAATACATAGGTAATCAGCCAGTGTACTGGAGAATTGATTTTTTTCTCTTCCTTTTCTGAACAGACTGAAGCAGTCTTCTCAGAAGCAATGGGAATAAGAGGACACTTACCATTTACTTTATGATAACAGCAGTGATAAAGGCAAAGATGCTATTTAATTAATAACTTTACTTAGGCACTGATTATCTGGAGAGACTGAAAGTACTGAGACCCTTAATTGACCTCTCCATATGTAGAACAAAGGCCTTTCTTTTCCCATTTTTAAATTGGAAGATACAGAAAAGGCAAAATCATTTGCTGTCAAGCTGACTTCAGGTTCATAATAGAATTGGACCAGGACTTGGAACTCTTGAATTTTAAGGTGAGACCACTGTGTAATGTTTCTTATTACAGATAATGATCCACGCTTTAATCACTGTCCTGAAGAGCACATTGCAACTTAAAAGAGACCATGCAGTCTGCGATGACTACAAAGAATGTGTTTAAAGTCTTAAATATTCAGATCCACACACTTCATTTTAAATGTTGGCAACTTTACCACTCACAACTCTGACCCAAATTGCTTCTTCAAACATTTTAATTGAAGTCAAATTACCTCACTTTCCACTTTCCCATAATAATGTAGCACACTCATTGCTTTAACAGTAACCATGGAAAATGTGGCTTCTGGTACTTTTGCTCTACTAGCCTTCAACCTCTCTTCACATTAATTTAATTTTTCATTTTGCTTCTTCTAATTTTAATATTATACATATTTATTTTCTCTGATTTATAGCAGTCTTTATATTCATCTCTTTGAAGTTTTTGACAGATCACATCTGGTCTTTTTTTCTGTAACAGATTGATTGAGGTGTATTTGACATATAATTACCTACACATATTTAAAGTGTGCAATTTGATGTTTTGTACCAGTATACACCCATGAAACCATCACCCCTGCCCCCAAATTTCTTCATGATTCTTTATAATCTGTACCTCCCCCCATCTTCCAGCTCTTGCTTCCCCATTCAACCACTGATCTGCTTTTTCTCTCTGAAGATAGGTTTGCTTTTTCTATAATTTTATATAAATAGAATCATACACTATGAAGTTTTTCATGTCTTTTTACCCAGCATAATTATTTTGAGACTCATTCATTATTGCATTCATTATAGTACATTACATTTTCTCCAACATTTAGTTGAGTATGCTGGGCTGGGGGCTTGAACCCCTGTCCTGCTCTTGCCAGGCAAGTGCTCCAACCACTGAGCCACTGCTCCAGCCCTAGGAAGTGTTAAGAGATGTTAAGTGTGTGATCTGTTTTGAATTACTTCTTATGTATATATCAGGAATGGATCAGGTTTGTATTTTACATATGGAAATTCACTTGTTCCAGAACAACTTGTTGACTCGACTCTTCTTTCTGCATAGAATTGTCTTTGCATCTTTGTCAAAACTCAATTGTCCAGATATGGGTAGGTCTGTTTCTGGATTCTCCATTCTGTTCCAATCAGCTAATTATCCTTTTTTTTAATGCACACTGGGTGTGCATTATATTGTACTTTATAATAAATCTTGAAATCAAGTATCCCTTTAACTTTTTTCTTCCCTCTGTAGTTGTTTTGTTGCAATTAGAAATTCTTTGTTTTTCACTTTGGTACATATATACAATGGAATACTACTTGGCCATTAGTTAAGACGATATTATGGCTTTTGAAATCAAATGGATGGAGATGGAAAGAATTATGCTAAGTGAGGTATCCCAATCTCAGAGACTCAAAGGCCGAATGATTTATCTCATCTGTGGAAGCTAGAATACATCAGGAAGCAGTATGTTAGATGGCTAAGCTAATAATAACTGCAGATTGTATGATTCTCAACGCAACAGGGAGGTGACTCCTTAGGATACTTGGAGGCGTAGGGTGGGGGACAGGTTGGGGGGTGGGCTTAGGAATATGGGGGAATCATCTCAGAAGGAGATCTCTGACCTCCATGAGATATCCATTTAACTCAGGAGGTCTTCTGAGGGAAACAGCAACATGGGGAACCCAAGCTGGGCATCCATGACATGGCATTAGCCCTGGATAACTAAGTATATATACATTGGTTCTTGAATGTTTGATAATGTTTTCCCCTCAATTGTAACTTCATATCCATCTAATTTAAAAAAAAAGAAAAGAAATTCTTTGTTTTTCAGCATGACTTTAGGAAACAGCTCTTCAATTTCTACCAAGAAGTTTGTTGGGATTTTGACTTATATTGTGTTGAATCTGTAGATCAGTTTAGGGATAATTAGTATCTTAGCAATTAACAAGTATAAATAAAATAAAATTCTTAGGTATAATTCTAATAAAATAAGTGAAATATATACATTGCACACACACACACCCCAGCGTCGCCGAGCAAATTACAGACCTAAATGCACGTAGATCTGTACCATGGCTGGCCGTTTTTAAGTTTCACCCTGCTGTATTTGCCTTTTTCCTCTGCCCTCTGTTCAGTAGTCCAGCCTCAAAGAAATCAGGTATAATACCTTTAAAGATATGCTATTTGCCTCTACCTTCAGTCACAAATGAAAAAGTGACTGATGGAAAGTTTAGAAAAGTTGCATTTATAAATGAATTACTCATGGAATCATAGCTGCCTTCTATATTACCAAGCACTTTGTTCTTTCTCTTCCCCTATTTATTCTGTCTTCTGGCACTTCCATTTCTCATTACTACCTTCTGCAGTAGATAGGAGTGGAGAGAAGAAATGAAACTGAATTCATAAATACTTTTTTGCTCTGTTATTAAAAACCTTTATGGAAAAAGAGATTAAATGCTGTATTTAGGGATTTCTCTTATCCCTCCTGTCACTGTTCTGTGTCCCTCACTACTATAGAAGAGTGAGGATTGTCAATAGTGGGAAAGTACAAATGTGCACATTTAAATATAAATGCTGCCTTCTAAATCTTCTTATGTGTTTTATCAGTGAGTACTCAGAACATGTGTGAAGTGCATTTCTCAAGAGGGAAGCCTATCTTTTGGAAGAATTTGTCATACTAGTAAAGGTTTTGAACTTTGAAATTGGTTAAATTATCTGATGAAATTGACTTGGTAACTGTTGAGATTAAAACAAGCTATCACTGGGGCTAGAGTGGTGGCTCAGCGATTGCGGCGCTTGCCTGGCATGCGAGCTTGCGAATTCAAACCCCAGCACCACGTACAACAGAGTCTCAGAGCAACTAAAGCCACGGGAAAAACTAAATAAAATTGATTCTCTCTTTCTCTCACTGTCCCTCTCTCTTAAAAAAAAAAAAAAAAAAGCTAGAACTGAAACCCTCCTGAACTTTTATGTTATTCATCCCTCATCGATAAGATTAATAATTCTGCGATGGGAGGAGGAAGCTGGCGAGCTGAAGGGAGGCGGCTTTTCCTGTGGCTCTGAGTCTGGATGGGAAAAGCCCAGTTTGTCTTCAGTTTTTCTGGGTGCATTCTGGGGAATATATTTAAGAACTTCTAGTGATAGTTTGCGAAGCTTTTTGGAGGAGCTGAGTCCTGAGAGATTCGCATGCAGAAAAAAAAGGGATTTTATCGGTCGGCTTTTTTTACATTCCAGCGGCAGGTGGGCCAAGAGCGGGGTGCGGGCTGCAGGCAGCGGGCAGTGGGCAGCGGGCTATGGGGTGCAGGCTGCGGCTGTGGAGCTGAACAGAGCCAGTGACCTCATCGCTGCTGGGATCCTGTGCTTTATAAAAACAGAGCATCGAGCGCATTTGCAGACACCCACCGAGCTCACACACTGTGGGGGTTGAGAGCTGTGAGCGCCCCATGAGGCGCCCCTGGCACAGACTTCTGGGGGAAGCGGAGCTGCCATTACAAGCGCCAGGAGACAGTTCTCTCTGGCTTTTTAGAGCAGCCCATGAAAACTGCTCCAGGAATAGGCCACTGACTACAGTGTGATTCAGGAAGAGAAGGCCTTCGCCAGGCCCAGGCTCCACCTTGCTTAGGGCTCTTCAGTTTGTGGAATAAAGGGGAGCAATTCCCTGCCCTGTCCACTCTCCCAACCCAGAAGGATCACGTGACAAGTTAAAGGCTCTGAGTCTTCTGCCACAAGAGACAGTTTATGCAATTCCCAGCAGAGGGAGAATATAAATCATCCATACTCCTTGTTCATTAAGGAATCTGGCTTTCAGGCCCCTGGGAGGCTGGCAAACTTCAGGGCATTCCAGAACCAGTCCTCTCCAGTGCAAGCCCCTCCTAGAAATCCCAGGAGTCTGAGGACACCCCAGTCCTCTTTGTGAGATCACATAGCCACACACTGAGACACATTCATATCGAAACCCAGGACAGTGAACATCTCTCAAAGGACTCAGAGATGCCCTTAATGTCTATAGTTCAAAGTTTTCATTAAGAATTTTTTACTTTTTATCTGATTTTGCTTACATATATACATTTTTTTTTCTTTCTTGCCTTCTGTTTTTCTCATGTTCTCGATGTGTATCAGTATAAGAGCTGGAACAGTTTATCGGTTCATGGACTTATAAAAATACTAGCTATTTTTTTGGTTTTTTTCCTTTGTTTTCTGGATTTTTTTCACTCTCTTTTTTATTTTTTATTTTTATTCTCTTTTTTCTGTTCCTGTTTGTTTTAGTTTTTGTCTTTGTGTGTTTGTTCATTTCCTTGTCCTGCCTTCTGAAAAGAGGGATTCTGGTCAGTGCATTTAGTATTGGAAGTACACTGTGCTTGACCTATTTTACCTATGCATGCTTCTATCCTCATGTGATCACCCAAATCTAATTAATATCTCTTTTACCCCTCCTATATTTTACCACTGCTATCCCTGCTTCCCCTAGGGTCTGTTTTTTCTTTCCTTTTTTCTTTTTTCCCTTTTTTTCTTTATTTTATTCTTCTATTTTCTTTTTTTTCCTCTTTTTTTTCTTTCTCTTTCTTTCTTGCTCTTTCTCTCCCCAGAAGATCCTATACCTCCTTCACTTTCTCACTGTCCAAAATTGGTCAAGATAGCAAACTAGCTCGTAATGTCCTTGGGTTGAAATGAACCACGCCTCAAATTATCCTCTTCTCCCCTGTGTTCTCTCAATTGCTAAATTATGTGCTGTTCTCTCTCTTCCTCACTCAAAGCCTTTAACCTACTCATATCCCATTTTTATCTTTTCCTTATTCTTAATTGAATAGCTGAATTCATGCTAACACCTTCTAGGTTTTTTTTCTAAGTCAGGAGCTCCACACTATCTCCCTACCCCACTTCCTTGGATTTCTAGATTGTACTTTCTCCCATCTACAGAGGCCCTGCTAACTGAAGTGAAAGTCATTCTTCAAAATGGGTATTTGCTGGCTATCTTAACATATTATGAGAGCGCTCATGGAAGAAAATCATTCCTATAGGTGCTAATCACAATTACAACTCTTTTAGTTGAAACTGTTCAGTATATGCACCTATAGGCTCACATTTCTTCATTGACTGGACTTGCAGCCATTCAACTGTGCATCCCAGGTAGCACCCCAGCCCAATGAAGAACAGGCATAAGAAGCCCCAATAACCCTTACAACAGTAACTAACATAGTCAGTCTTCAAGCCATATCTCCTGTATCTGAAAATGAGGAAGAGGGGTAATTAATCCCATCCTCACCCTCACAGCTCCCCATCCAAGGACTCCAGGGCAGGGGTCCTATATGAAAACCAAGAAAAATATATCAACATTATGATCATTAACTCAATCAAGGAGTTGAAAGAAGAATTAAGGAAAGAGATCAGAGAGCAGTTTCAGGTTATGAGAAACAACTTTCAAAAGGAAATAAGGGAACAATTCCATGAAATGAAAGACCATACATGAAATGAAAGACCATATTTATAAAGAGTTAGACATCGTGAAGACAAATGTAGCAGAGCTATCAGAATTGAAAAATACTTTCAACCAAATCAAATGCTCAGTAGAAGATACTAACACCAGACTAGACTCAACAGAAAATAGAACCTCAGCTCTTGAAGAACAAACATCAGATAATGAAGACAGGTTGAACAATGTCGAGGAGGACAGACAGGAAAAGAAACTTATTGTGCATGATCAGAACTTCCAAGTAATATTTGATGAGATGAGAAGAAACAACCTGAGAATATTTGGACTGGAAGAAAACATCAAGCAAAAACAGGGGGCATTAAGAACATATTAAATGAATTTATCAAGAAAACTTTCCTCGTATCAGGATTGATCCAGATTACCAAATCCAAGATGCCTATAGAACACCAAACAGACCTAACCTAATGAGAAATTCACCAAGACATATCATATATAAAATGATTAACAGAGAAACTAAAGAAAGAATTCTACAAGCAGCTAGGGAGAAGCCCCAAGTCATGTTCAGAGGCACACCAATCAGAATCACTATGGATTTTTCAGACCAGACAATGAGGGCCAGAAGAGCTTGGAACAATATTTTTCGAGCCATGAAAGAGAACAATTTTCAACCAAAAATAATATACCCTGAAAAACTCAGCTTTAAATGTGACAGAGAAATTTAATACTTCAATGATAAATTCAAGCTAGCAAGATACATGAACATAAACCCTGCATTACAGAATATTCTCAAGGACATTCTTCATTCAGAAGAACACACTAATAATTCTCTAAACCCCTAAATAAGAGAGTGTCTATAATCACAATACACACCAATAGAAACCCAAGATGGCACAAAACACAGTAACAATCACAAAGTCTGGGACTCGATTCCCATATCTATTCTAACTCTGAATGTGAATGGTCTCAATGTCGCAATTAAAAGACACAGATTGGCTTACTGGATCAAAAAACAAAATCCAACAATATGTTGTCTACAAGAGACACACCTCACACTCAAAAATAGACACAGACTGAAGGTGAAAGATTGGCAAAGTGTCTACCAGGCCTGTGGCCCAAAAAAGCAAGCTTAGTGTGGTGATCCTAATATCTGATAATTTTGATCCAAAATTAGAAAGGACAAAGATGGACACTACATCATACTAAAAGGGACAATTCACCAAGAACACTTAATGATAATTAACATTTATGCCCCAGTCACAATTCCCCCAAATACATGGGAAAAATCCTCAAAGACATTAAACCCCTCATTGATCTCAACACAGTAATACTGGGGGACTTCAATACACCATTATCAACATTACATTGGACAGATCATCAAAACAAAAAAATCAACAAAGATATCTCCAGTCTAAACATCTCTATTAATCAATTGGGCTTAACAGACATCTACAGAATATTCCATTCTAAATCAGCTGAATTTACCTTCTTCTCAACGGCTCATGGAACCTTCTCAAAAATAGACCACATCCTAGTCCACAAAGTTAACCTTAACAAATTCAAGAAAGTGGGTATAGTCCCATGTATCCTGTCAGATCACAATGCCATGATCTTAGCAATAAATAACAAGAAAAACAATAGAAGCTACTCTAATACTTGGAAATTGAATAATACCCTTTTAAATGAAGAATGGATAAAACACCAAATGAGATCAGAAATCAAGAAATTCTTGGAAATGAATGAGAATGGTGAAACGACATATCAAAACCTCTGGGATAGTATGAAAGCATACTAAGAGGTAAATTTATAACACTGAGTGCATACATCAAAAATCTGGAAAAAGCCCAAATAAATAGTCTTGTGCTCTAACTCAAACTCCTGCAAAAACAGGAACAGTCCAATCCAAAAGTTAATAGAAGACAGGAAATAACTAAAATCAGAGCTGAAATCAATGAAATTGAGAACAAAAAAAATACAAAGTATCAACAAAACAAAGAGTTGGTTCTCTCAAAAAATAAATAAGATCAGCAAGACCCCTTGCCAACCTCACCAAAAAGATTGAAATGAAGCAAATCAGTAAAATCATAGACGATAATGGAGATGTCACCACAGACTCAACCAAAATCAGGAGATTATCAGAACTTACTTTGAAAATTGCTACTCTGCCAAGTTTGATAATCTGGAAGATCCGAACAGATACTTAGCCACATACAACACCCCCAGATTACCACTGGAAGAAACTGAAAATCTAAACCAACCTATCTTAGGTTCCAAAATCAAAGCAGCAATCAAAGGCCTTCCAAAAAAGAAAAGTCCTGGTCCTGATGGATTCACAGCAGAATTCTATCAAATGTTTACAGAAGAATTAATACTGATCCTCTGTAAGCTTGTCAATGAAATTGAAAGGGTCAGAGCACTACCAAATGCTTTTTATGAAGCAAATATAACTCTCATACCAAAATCTAACAAAGACTCATCCAGAAAAGAAAAGTATAGACCAGTTTCCCTGATGAACACAGATGCAAAAATCCCTAATAAAATTCTAGCTAATCGGATCCAAAATTACATTAAAAAGATAATACATCATGGTCAAGTGGGCTTCATTCCTGGAAAACAGGGCTGGTTCAACATTTGCAAATCAATAAATGCAATTCACCACTTAAATAGAATTAAAAATAAAAATCATGTAATCATCTCAATCAACACAGAAAAGGCCTTTGATAAAATTCAATATCCTTTTATGCTCAAAACCCTGAAGAGAATAGGGATCAAGGGAAGATATTTTAACTATAGTAAACATTATGCTCAATGGCGAAAGACTGAAAGCATTTCCACTGAATTCAGGAACAGGACAAGGCTGTCCACTTTCACCACTCTTATTCAATATAGTCCTTGAAACCCTTGCCAGAGCTATCAGACAAAAGAAGGAAATCAAAGGAATTCAAACAGGAAAAGAAGTCAAGTTGTCTCTATTTGCAGATGACATGATACTCTACCTACAAGACCCTATAAGCTCGACCAGAAGACTTCTGGAGCTTATAAACGATTTCAGCAAAGTCCCTGGTTATAAGATTAACACCAATAAATCATTAGCTTTCCTGTACTCCAGCAAAAAAAGGACAATGAAGAGGAAATTAAGAAATCTGTCCCTTTCACCATCTCCTCCAAAAAATTAAAATACTTGGGCATAAATCTCACAAAGGATGTCAAGGACCTATACAATGAAAATTATTGAACTTTAAAAAAAGAAATTATAGAAGATCTGAGTAGATGGAAACACATTCCATGTTCATGGTTAGGTAGAGTCAATATCATCAAAATGGCCATTTTACCCAAAGCCCCATACATGTTTAATGCAATCCCTATCAAGATACCAATGTCATTCTTCACGGATATAGAAAAAGCAATACTCAAATTTGTATGGAATAACAGAAGACCCAGAATAGCCAAAACATTACTCAGCAAGAAGGAGAAAGCAGGTGGCATCTCAATTCCTGACCTGAAATTATACTACAAGGCTATAGTAACAAAAACAGCATGGTTATTGGTACCACAATAGAATGGAAGACCAATGGAATAGAATAGAGGACTCTGAGATGAACCCTCATACCTTTAACTATCTGATATTTGATAAAGGGGGCAAAAAAAAGCAACTGTGGAAGAATGATAGCCTGTTCAACAAAAGGTGTTGACAACTGAAATTGGATTCTTACCTTTCACCCTGCAAAAAAATTAAATCAAAATGGTTCAAAGATCTGGATATTAAACCAGCAACTCTACAATTGCTTGAAAAACAAATAGGATCAACATTACATGACATAGGGGTAGGCACAGCCTTCCTTAACAGGACTCCCGTAGCACAAGCAGTAAAATCAAGAATAAATGCATGGGATGCAATTAAACTAAAAAGCTTTTGCACAGCTAAAGATTTAGTCAAGAGTCTCAAGAGAGAACCTACAGAATGGGAGAAAATTTTTGCTACACCTTGGACAGAGGGCTAATATCCAGAATATACGAAGAACTCAAAAAATTAAATACCAAAACCACAAATAACCCAATTAATAAATGGGCTATGGAACTAAAAAGAAGCTTCTCAATGGAGGAAGTCCAAAAAGCACATAAATATATGAGAAAAATGCTCTATATCACTAGCAATAAGAGAAATGCAAATCAAAACTTCACTGAGATTCCACCTCACTCCGGTCAGAGTGGCAAAAATGAAGAATACAAACAATGACAGGTGCTGGAGGGGCTGTGGGAAAAGAGGAACACTGTCACATTGCTGGTGGGAGTGCAAACTGGTACAGCCACTCTAGAAAATAGTGTGGAGACTCCTCAAAAAATTAGAGTTGGAATCACCTTTTGACCCAGCTATCCCACTCCTGGGTATCTTCCCAAAAGAGCTAGAATTGGCTTACTATAGCAATACAGCTTCATCAATGTTTATAGCAGCTCAATTTACTATAGCTAAATTATGGGACCAACCCAGATACCCCTCTCTTGATGAATGGACCCAAAAACTTTGGTACATATATACAATGAAATACTACTTGACTATTAGAGAAAACGATATGATGGCATTTGCAGCCAAATGGATGGAGATGGAAAAAATTTTGCTAAGTGAAGTATCCCAAACTCAGAGACTCAAGGGCTGAATGTTTTCTCTCATTTGTGGAAGCTAGAATACAAGTGGAAACAGTACGTTAGATGGCTAACCTAATAATCACCTTAACATGTATGAATTCTTACATGATCATGGGGAACCTTGCCTAGGTTCCTGGGGGACGTAGGGAGGGGGTTATGAAGGAGGGAATGGAATAGGAAGGACATCAAGGAGGCCAGAGGGAGGTAGCATGGGGGAATCTAATCTGAGGGGAACCTTCGACTTCCAGGAGAAGTCCAATTAACTTGAGGCTTAAGTAGAGTGAAACATGGAACCATGGGGAACCCAAAGCGGGGAAACCATGGTCTGGCAGCAGTATTGGCTTGTTCTGTCATTACACTTTTGTTCTTGATTGTTTGACAGTGAACCCCTCCTAATAGTAAGACCATGTTTATCGAATAAAAATTTTTTTAAAAAGATTAATAATTCTTATGAAAATTTGTTTTTAGCTCTCATCTTGTCAAGACTTGGTATGAATTGTAGTTGGGGTGTTATGTAAAAACATGACTTTGCAGATTTGTGTGGTGTAATAATTTGGATGTTCATAAGAGTATCTTCAATAAGACATAATTAAAACTATGTTACTCTGGCCACAATAAAAATACATATTGTGATTTAATATTCCTAATTCTCTTTTTATATTCTCTTGGTAATTTTCAAAATTAAGTAATCTTCAAAGACTCTCAGTTATTACTACCAATTTTTAACTTAATTTAGAGTAAATTACTTGCATGGTACAAAATATGAAGGGATTTTTCCCCCTAACATGTGGTGTGAAGTTATTGATTCTGTGGAAGGAAACATCATGAATGAAAACCAGCAGGCAAAGAAATGGTACTTGGAAATTGTCAAGAAAATTTATATTTGGTCTTTGAGAAATATAAATATTAAAAATAATTGAAATAATAGAAGGCATAGTGCTAGGAAGATCAAGTTTACTCAAATAAGCAAGGTCTGTGATATGCATTATGTGACACTTAGCAAATCTATAAATGTCACTGACAGAATCAGTAGCCATTAGTTTGGAAAATCATAGGTGACAGGAAATTTTTCCAAATAGTCTTTAGGCAATTTATTCAGCATTCAGTGAGGGCCTACAATGTGCTAAACCCTTAGAATATAAAGGTGAAAAGTCAAGACTCAGAGAAATCCTCTCCCCACTCCACCCCTCAAAAAAATAATTATAAAGCAAGACAAATCTGATTAAAGCAACCATTGTGGAATCAACCAAAGGCATATAATAATACAAGAAGCTTTATGAGTGAAAAGCCACGGAAGTTTGAATCTATCAGAGGATGGAAGTTTTACTGGTTTAAGATGTTTGAGCGCAATCTTGGTCTAGTCATTGGCTGATCAGTAAACTATACAGTCACAAGGATGGCCCCTAGCAATGCAGGTTTAAAAATGAAATCAAGAATTAAAAAAAGACTAATAAGCGGAGTGCCAGTATTTATGCTCCCTGGGGTGACAGATTTCACAAATTTTAACGCATTCAAGTCACTGAACAAAGAATAGACTAGGCAAAAATAAATAAATATATAAAAATTAAAAAGCAACAACAACCACCTTCAGGAATCCATAGTTGTTGCAATATATTACCTAAAATAGTCAATTTCCAACAGAAGTTAGAAGACAGGAAAAAATATAACTAGAAAGTAAACAAGTTATCAACAGAAACTGCCTCTTGAGTCTCCCCAAATGTTGGATTTAGTAGACAAAGTCTTTAATGTAACTTTTATAAGCATGGTGAAAGAAGTAAATGTATTCAGATTTAAAGAATTATAAGAATTTATGACATGACCCCACAAGTAATAAATCTCAATTAAGAAGATAGAAATTATTAAAAAGACAAAAGAATCAAATGGATGCTCTGGAGTTGAAAATATAGGACCTAGAGCTACGTGTACACAACTAAGTTTTGGGAAAACCAAAAACCAGATTAAAAAAAATTTTTTTAAATTGATTCTCTCTTTTTCTCTCTCACACTCTCTCTCTTAAAAAAAGAAAAGAAAGGAAAAGAAAAAGAGGAAGAAAGAAAGCAAGGATGAAAGAAAATACAGGACCTAACGTGAAAAATTCACTAAAATGTCACAAATACATTTGAGATAGCTGGGAGAGAATCAGGGAACTTAAGACTCATGTTGTTATATCATGTGCATGTATGAATATGTAACAACAATCTTATTATTATGTAAAACCATAATGTACCAAGTATCTGTTAAGAAAATAACTCCAAAGAAATAGTTAAAAATCAATACTTGGGGGCTGGAGCGGTGGCTCAGCGGTGTTGGCGCTTGCCTGGCAAGCATGAGGACCTGGGTTCAAACCCCAGCACCACGTACACAAATGAGTGTTGGAGCAACTAAGGCCATGTGAAAAACTCAATAAAGTTGTTCCTCTCTTTCTCTGTCTCTCTCACTGTCCCTCTCTCTTTAAAAAAAAAAAAAAAATGAATACTTGGCATAAAATAGTACACTAGAAACATACTTAATTTGTAAAAGGCAGCAAAGGAGAAAGAAGGAAACAAAAGAGTCAGGAGATATAGAAAATAAATAGCAAGGGGCTAGAGCAGTGGCTCAGTTGTTATGGTTCTTGACTGGCACACAGAAAGACACAGGTTTGAATCCCAGCACCGTGTATACAACCAAGTATCAGAGCAATAAAGCCACGTAATAACCTAAATAAGACTGATTCTCTCTTTCTCTCTCCCTCTCTCTTTAGAAACAGAAAGAAAGCAAGAAAACAAATAGCAAAATGTAAAATGTAAATCCAGTCATGTTAATTAAGTGTGAGTGTTCTAAACACTTCATTCAACAGGTAGAAATTGGCAAACTAGATTTTAGAAAGGCAAGGTACTCTACCTATAGAGACTTAAATTCAATGACAAATCAATTTAAAGGGATGGAAAAAGATATATCATGCAAGCAATAACCATCAGAAAATTGTATAGCTCTATTAATATCAGACAAAATATACTATAAGGTAAGAAATATGATAGGGGTAATTCATGATAAAGGGTCACAAGATCAGGAATATAAATAACTATAAATATATATATACACCTAGGAATAGAGCTCTAAAATACATGAAGCAAAAACTGACAAAACTAAAGGAGAAGCAGAAGAAATTATAGAAATGGATTAATTTTGACCAACCCCAAATCATCAAATAAAAATTTCATTGGCACTAGCCATGTTTTTGTAAAAATATCAGACAAATCTAAGTTCCATTTCTACTACATGCTACATACACACACACACATAAACAGAGTCAGGAGTAAATGTCTCTGATTTCAGTCCCATAAGAATCTTAGAAAAGTATGAATTTAAATAAAAGTGCTCCTGAACCTTGGAGAAATAGGAATTTGTATAGTCTCAAAAGGATGAATTGATTATAGATTTCCTATAAATGTTGCCTATCAGTAATTAGGCATCAACATTGAAGAACTCATCAAATTCAGCCCAAAAGTATGTCAAAGGATTTGTACTGAATTTATTACCTATGTAAATGAATTCAGGATATGCTGGCCAGATTTAAAGGGCCCATATGAGGTGACATTTCTTTTTTTTTTTTTAACACATTTTTTACCTTAGCTTATCATCTTTCAGCTGGACTCTTACCACTACCTTCTGTATGCTTCCCCTGTTTCCTGTTTCTTTCCCCTCTTTTTTTCTGTCCACGTCACTTCAAAATTTATTTTTAAAAAGAAATTTACTGCCGGATGTGTTGGTGCTTGCCTGTAATCCCAGCATCCCGGGAGGCCGAGGCAAGAGGATCACAAGCTCAGAGCCAGCCTCAGCAACTTAGTGAGGCCCTGTCTCAAAATAAAAAATGAAAAGTGCTGGGGATGTGCCTCAGTGGTTAGGTGACATTTTTAGTGCTTTCAAAGGTAGAAATAAAATTCAAAGTATATTATGAAAGAGGAAAATAGGGCTGTGCAAATTAGATGACGTTCTGTCAAGGCAACTACAATGCCAAACCTCGGTAATATAAAAATGTAATCAACCAAGACTGAAAAACTTAAGTTTAACAGAAAAAAAAAAAGCAGAAACTAATGGATGAACACATGATGAATGTAAGATTGAACGGAAAACTAACATAATGCAAAGATACATTAAAAAGAATATGAAATACTAGTTGTAAGGTAGAAGCCTTTTATTATGATATGCTGGTGAATTTTTATTCCTGTGTTCCATCCACTTTTTTCCTACTATTCCTTCAGAAATAGTGGAAAGTAAAAGAGAATAGTTGCTATGAAAAAATAATGAATGGGAAATAGGTCCTTTATAAGGACAAATTGAAGGACTTTGGGTAACTTTTTCCAAAATGAGATGGCAGCAAAAGTTTAAAAATTAGTCCAAGAACCAGTACCTCTCCTTTCCAGTTCAGGTTCTTTACTTAAGCAAATCCATTGATGATGGGGGTAGCGATATTTTTACAATTGACATCAACATTTGTAGAGAGCTGATGCTTGCTTTTTCCAAGGACTGCCTTATTTGACCTTCACAATAGTGCTACACTGTGAATGCTAAAATTAACTCCATTTTTCAGCTTAGAACGCTGAGTGTCATATTCTTCAGGTGAGAAGCAGGACATTGAAACATGTTCTACTTACTGCTCCAGGTGGAAACATTAAAATGCTGCTAAGGGTTATTTGTTTAATGAAAATTTTAGCAATTATTTATGAGGATGCTTAATAATAAAGTAAGGAAATTTTGGCTCTAAAGCAAGGCCAATGACTTTTTGATTTATTATAATTAAAGCAGCAAGAGGTTGTTGAATGTCTGCTATTTAATGTGGTTATAGATGCCGTGATAGCACATGCAAATTTAAAAAAGGAATCAAACATTTAATAGTGAAATAATAATTGTGGTTTATGTTTGTTGAACGTTTACTATGTGTTCATTTAATCCTCTCAATAGCCCTATCAGTAGCTACTGTCATCCTTGATGAATAGATAGACACAGCAACTAGTTGACAACAGAATTGGAATTCAGACCCATGCATGTACTCAGTCTCCTCGTGGTAGCCTGGGAGACAGGATGATGGACGAACAGATACATAGATGATAGGAAGCCAGATAGGAAGGCAGGCAGGCAGAAAGGAAGGAAGGAAAAAAAGGGTAAAGTAGCTAAGGCAATGTGAAGTCAGGAAAAGGAAGAAGCCAGTATCAGCCAGTTTGGACAAGTAATTTCAGTGTCCTTAAAGACATGGACTTGGATAGTCAAAAAAAAAAAGGGGGGGGTAAGTAATGCATAATATGTGGGTTGTACAGGAATGAACAGAGCATATTGATGTGAACAGTTTATTAAGTCACTCATTCACTTAAGCATTTATTAAGGCCCTCCTGTAGGCCATGCACAGTGCCATTCACTAGGATATGAAAAGTAGCAGATAAAAGTTTGCTAAGCATAAACAGTGACTCTGCTGGGTGTTGAGTGCATTAGCAGAGGAGTCAAGGGAGGGCCAGTTATAGAGGATAAATTGAAGTTCACAGAGGAAGCCCATTATTCCTGGGTCTTAATGGAGAATGACCCAGTTAGAGAAGAGGCTACAGAGGAAGTATGAGGAGAGCACATGAGAAATGCCAACTGAATCTGAGTCCCAGGAGTGTTGGCACAGAATGTGGTTGTAGGAACAGGAAAGTAATAGTGTCTTAAAGCTGGAAAGCCCTGGGTATTGTAGGGACACTTCAGTATATCAATCTGCCCAAGTGTCTTTGATGTTCAAAGGCAGGTAAGATTGGGATAAAGCAGAGTCACATATTAAATTATCTTTAATAACAGACTGAGGTGATAGGTAGGAAGGGTCCATGTGACATGAATAACCCCAGCCAGTTAAAATCAGCAATTGGGCCTGAGACTGGCATGCTGGGAGTGGGACCTGATGAATCTGACAGAAATTTTTAAGATATATTACCAAGTATCAGAGACTGACTGGATATAAGGAATAAGAGAGGGAGGAGTCAGATAGGAAATTTGGAGACGAGGAAAACTGTGACACAGAGGGCAGACCTTCAGAAAGAAGCACAAGGAATGCATTTAAGTGAGAGAAAAATCATTTCTTAAATGTTTAAGAGGTGATATGAGAACCATTTTGGAATGGATTTTAAGGTGTTTATTAATAATGGACCATAGTCCACAAAAGACTTAATTCTCAAGTTTTCTTTTTTTAGTCCCAGGATTGCATCCAGGGGCAGTTTAACATTTAGCCATATAGCCACATATCCCAGCCCTTTTTATTTTTTATTTTGAGACAGGATCTCACTAAGTTACTTAAGGCCTCTCCAGATTGCTAAGGCTGACCTCAAACTTGCATTCCTCCTTCTTAAGCCTCCCAAGCCACTGAGATAACAGATGTGTGTCACCACACCTGGCTAATTCTCACATTTTAATAAGTATTCACTTTTAAAATGTGACCAGATGAAAGTATAATGAGGATAAGCATTAATATATCTGAAATAGGCACCGGATCACATGGACTCAAGATTCCATACACAAATGCTTTCAACAGACAAATATAGTGGCCAGTACTACCCAGCAGATAGTGGCCTAGCTTAGTAAGCAGCAGTATGTGCTCCAGCTTCTAAGCAAATGCCTTGAAATTTTTACAGTAATTTGACATTGCCATTACATGTGGCTTTTATATTTAATAAAAACCACTGTTGTCAATTATTAGAAGTTAAAAAAAAAAAAGAAAATCAGCAACAAGCAAACCAAGAGCAATAAATTCTGGTCCCTCACCACATCGATTTACAAAACGCCAGTTCTGTGGGAAATGAATAGGTTTTCAAAAAAAAAGTGCACATCCCAACCTTAGATAAGTTGGGGAGGAACTGATATAAAATAAGTCATTGAAGTTCTTAGTTTCAGGACAGCACTAGAAAACTCCAGATAGAGGTGGGGGTAAGCAGTCTCCTAAGTCATAAACCCCTAGATTTTGGAGCATCTACAAAGAGTAGTGTCCTGTGGAAGACACTGTCTGAAAAGAGTTAGTATTTCTTAATTATTTTTGACTTTTCAATCACTTCTTATACAGTGTTAGTAAAGCACTATCATTTGTAAAACTTTCTTTTCCCTTATTTTTTAATATTGAAACCTGAACTGTAATGTTATCGTCATAGTCTCTGTTACCATTTTTCTAATTTCATAGATTTTTTTTTCTTTTTTCTTTTAGTTAAAAAAAAGGAGCTGACTAATTGCACAGGAAGAGACAAAGTCCCACCTCCTAAAACTCAAGAGATCATGTTTTTTCTATGATCTCTGGATTGTTTCAGAATATATGGAGGGAACCTCTATAGTTTATATGAAGGATGTCTTGAAACTAATTGTGTTGGGAAATGCTTGTTGGCATACAGATGTGAGATCAGAGACTGAAAAGATATTGGAATAAATCTGAAATTTTTAAAATATTTTTAGTGTTATTCATAGATGGTAGAGGAAAAGAAAGGTCAACTGAAAGTTTTTAAAAATCACTGAAAAGTTACTTAAAGAAAATGAAAAACTGGTCCTTGAAATGCTACCAGAAGTCAAGACTCTGAAGCCAGGATTAGTTCCAGGAACAAGTTTTAGGGATGAGATTGCTTCACTTCTGGTAGAATGGTCTCCCTCATTTTAGCCAGCACACTCAACTCGAGATTCCTTTCATTTGAGTTTGATGACATTAAAGCAGCTCTGTTAGTTGCTGGCCATCCTTTTAGTGGGAGGTAGTAATAAAAGTTTGGGGCAGGTGAAAATCTCAGACAGACTGAGCATGTGTGCACACAGCTTCGTGTTTGGAAAAGTTACACTGCAACACCAGTGATCTCTTTATACACCAGTGTGCCCAAGCTGCTTGCCTTCCTCATCGCATCTCACAAAGTCACACTTTCTGTTCTCTTTGATATCAGGCTGTTTCCCCATTGTCTACCCTTAAACTGCCTTCAAAAGTACATTGCATGGGGCTGGAGTGGTTGCTCAGCAGTTAGAGCAGTTGCCTAGCATTCATGAGGACCTCAGTTCAAACCCCAGAACCACATACACAACTGGGTGTCAGAAAAACCAGAACCAGATGAAAACTAAATAAATTGATTCTTTCTGTCTCTCTCTCACACTCTCCCCTTCTCTCTAACAAACAAAAATACAAACAAACAAATAAACCAACATTGCAGCCTGCTATTTTAGGTGGGGAAAAAACCGACAACTCTTCAGGGTATCCTAGTTCCTTGTCACCTCCCCTCTCCTTAGTCCCCAGCATCTGGCTTCAATCATAATGACCAGCAGCAACTGTGGCTGGCTTGACTGAGTGCTGACTCTGCACCAGGACCTGTCCTTAGTGCTTGGCACGCATGACTTCATAGAATTCTAGACTAATCCTCTGAGTCAGACGTTACTCCTATTGAAATTTTATAGAAAAGATGCTCAGACTTAGATGGAGCAATTTGCTATACACAGACACTAGTGACAGAGCTGGGACAAAGCCAAGGTCTGACTGACCTCAGGCATTCTCTTAACTACCTCTTTGTTTACTCAAAAGTGCCAGAAAGTTGCTGTCATTTGAAATTTCCAGCTCCAAAAAGTACTGCTTTAATCCATTTAATGCACTTGCTTTTAACTAGGAGCATCACCAGCTTCCTATGGGGCATTCTGCAAATTTGTAGGGGTATTCTGTTGTGGGAATAATAGAGGTAGGGATGCTACAAGTACTTAACAGCAAAAAGGAGGAGCAATATAGATATAGAAATTGTCCTGAATGCTGAGCATTACCTCACACAACAAAAAATTATCCTGACTCAAATGCCAATAATGCCCCATTTAGAAACAATGATAATGGATGAGAATCTAATAATGGATTCAGAAAGCCTAGAGAAGTTCGCTGAATCTGGAGCCATAAATCAAACTGAAATCTGTCTGGCTCTAAAGCTTATGCTTTTTTCACTCGATCAAACATTATCTAACAGACCATTAAAGCATTAGTATAATTTGATTTGCTCACAGAATTATCATATTTTATATGCAGCATCTCAAATATAATTTATTTAGAGAATGGTTAACTAATTTCCTGATTGAATGTTCTTTTAATACATTTAATGGAAATAGCATGCATCATAGAATTTGCCGGATTTTCAGAAGAATGCTAAAACTTAATGAAAGAAACCATCAAAAGTAATTTTTATTAAATATAAATTTAATAAAGAAGACTGTATATTCTGGAGCGTGCTGTCATCTGCACTGTTCACCAGGAGTGGAAAGGACTAATTTAGGAAAGGAAGAAGCAAAAAGGAAGTGGGAGAGAACTAGATGAAGATGAAAGAGGCCAAAAATACATGGATATTATCTAATTAGTCTTAGATACTGAGCTCTAAGCCATCCATTGCAATATTTGCTTTTTTTGAAACTTCATTTTTAAAAATTGCTGTACAAACATTTTAGTTTAAAATGTTGCCCAAATTTAAACAAGATTTTCCATTTTCCCTGTAAAGAGGCATCTTGTTAAGGTGATCTTTTCCAAAATACATCCCATGTATTCTTTTTTTTTTTTCAGGGCTGAGGACCACACTCGGGGCCTTGCATGTGCTAGGCAAGCGCTCTGCCACTGAGCTAAATCCCCAACCCCCATGTATTTTTTAATAACAGTCATAGATTGTTCTGTGCAAAGACATTGTCACTCAGGGAGGGTTATGATTTTCATAATCACAGATGGCATTCCTGGACCAGACTTGAACATGCCCTGAGTCTATAGAATTTATCGTCCTTTCCTAACATCAAGGGCCCTGTGCTACTTTTTTTATTTTTTTATTTTTTTTTTTTGCTCCCCAAGAAAATGCAGTAGTCTAAGCCCCACCCACATTCCTGCCTTTGAAACACACTTGCAAGAGAAACTCCCATCCTGAATTGCCTGTGGGAAAAAAATATTTCTTTATACTGCTTTTCTTCCCATTCTCACCACTTCAGATATATTTAAATTCCCAGTGTTAGGTGATTTTTCTTGACCCCGTAGAAAACAGAATCTCAAACTTTAGTGGTGATAAGAATAGCTTGTTAAAAATGCAGATTTCCAAACCTAGAGCGTTAGGTTTGGAATTTCTTGGGGGAGAGTTGCTTCATCAGTAGGTTCCTCCAGGTTAAGGAGTGTGCAGAGCTCAGGGACCACACTTTGCAGACAACTAGTTTAGCGTGTAGTAAGCCCTTAAGAAACAGTTGTTGAATATATGAATATATCTGGAGGCTGTCCTGACATCTCAGGCTTTTATCTATAACCACACAAGCTTACAATTCTAGAAGGTTCTTTAATCTCTTTCTACCCCTCCCCTCTGTCTGCCTATTTTCAGGAACTTTTGAAGGCTTATCGTGAGCCTGTCCTTTCCATTTTCAAGGCTGTTGTGCTTAGAATCTCCTGTCTTGTGGCTTGTTCTCAGATTTCCTGGGTTCCAGATTCCTCTTACTTCAACTCATCTTTTAAACCTCTACCAGATTCGTCTTCCGTCAACACAGACCTATCTGCGTTTAAGGCTCCTCATGATTTTTCCCAACCTACTTCCACCTAATCTCCCTGTGCTCTCCTTCTCTTTAAACATTTTGGTTCACACTCTTTTCCCTAGTTATGCTTTATGTATTTCTGTCTTTGCTTCTCCTATCCCCTCTGCCCTGGGCAGGAAACGGATAACTCAGCAGGTCTGGGTTATTTGAACTCCGTACATTCCAAAGAAGTGTCTGTCTTCAGGACTAGCCCTTGGTCAGCTCCTGGGAGATAACCTCTGAGCCCTTGGAATATTCTTCCTGAGTGTTTTGTATGCCTGGCCCTTGGGCCAAGCTGTACCAGTTTGACCAGTTAAATTTATCCTGACATTATAATTTATGGAAACTGATATGAGTGAGTAGCTGATATCAAACAGGCTCTGCATGCCCGTATGGCTAACCCCCAGTGGCAAGCCTGACCACCAAAGAGCACATGAGCTTCTTTGGTTGACAGTATTATACACAGGTTGTCACACACCAGTGCTGGGAGAATTAAGCATGTCTTCTTGAGACCACACAGATGGAACACCTAGAAATTTGTACGTAGTTTCTTCTGGACCTCTGCCTGTGTTCCTTTTCCTTTACTAATTGTAATCGGTATCCTCTCATAATTAAAAAAAAAAAAAGCCATACATCATGAATGTAACAGCTTTTCTGCAGTCTATGAACTCTTGCCATGAATGGTCCATCATGCCTGATGGTGTTAGGGAATACTTAACACACCTCCACAGTAATGCTCTCCTTTCTGCCCACTAATTAAACAGACATGCTTTACCATGATTTCATTTTCACTGGCTTCATTTACCTGCAATCAACTGGCATCATCATGGATCAATGATCTTCCTTCTGATGCTTCCTTCTGATGTTATATCAGACAGTAGTAGCCCAACAACATGTCACAATGACTACGTCATTAGCCTCACTTCACCTCATTGGGTAGGCACAGTATCAGCTTACACCATCACAAGAAGAAGGATGAGTATGGTAGAATATGATATTTTGACAGAGACCACAGTCTCAGTTCTTAGTATAGTACATTATTGTATTGTTCTATTTTGCTAATAGATATTTTATTCTCTTACTGTGCCTAATTCATAAATTAAACTCTATCAACATGTATATATAGGGGGAAAGCAGTACATATAGGTTTCAGTTTCGCTCTTATCAGCGGTTTCAGGCATCCACTGGAGTTCTGAGAATGGATCCCCTGCAGATTACAGGGACTATTTTACACCCAAGAGACTGCTAGAATCTCTTCTGTCCACATTCCCTTCTCAAAAGCAACACCATCTGCTGCCCATTGGACAGCCTCTTCTGAAAAAAGGAAATTTAGCTGTGGTAGCAAAATTTAAGATGGTATACCATTGACTTAATAATTCTACTTTTTTTGTTTATTTTATAGAAATTCTCACACAAGGGTAAGGTGAGTATATTGCTATCTGTTTTTTAAAAGCAAAAATTGGAAAATGCCAAATTATTAGTAATGACATTTTTTGAGAGAGAATTAATTTTATTTATTTTTTTCATCTGGTTTTTCTTTTTCTTGATACTTAATTGTGTACTTCTTGATAATGAGTTGTATACACGGTGCTGGGGTTTGAAACCACATCTCTGCCCATGCCAGGAAAGTGCTCTACCACTGAGCCACTGTTCCAGCCTCACTAATGACAATATTAATGGAATAATAATTCCTTAATAGTAATAATGATAAACCCCCACTACTTAGCACATTCTGTTCTCTGTGTTGTTCTTATATATATATATGTGTGTATATATATATATATATATATATATATATACTCAAATTTACAGCAAATATTTTATGTAGATAGGTTATATCCATCTAGAGTAATACCTAGAAGTTAAGCAAGGTCACATGACTAAGATCTAGATGAATGCATCCATATGATTAATGCAAGGCAGTGATTAATGAAGAATGATAGAGCGCTGTCCATTGCCTGTCATATATTGTTTAAAAATTAAAATTGTTATAAAACCATTTATATAGTATGTTGTCATTTTTATAAGCCATACACACATACACACACACACACACACACATACACACACACACACATATACACATTTGCATAGGAAACAAAATGTAGTAATATTTATTAGTTTATGGAACAGGTAACAAGTAACATTTTTCTCCTAATACAGTAAATGATAATTATATGATGATCTCCACTGCCCTCATGCAAGGAATAAAATATAAGGAAGATAGATCTAAAAGTAAAGATAAATATTGTGTGTAGCCACTGGTAAATGGTGAAGGGATTCTTGATCCTAAATTATAGGCAGCAAAAGTATTAATATTATGTTAGAAATACTACTAATAAATTTATGAAAGGAAAGAGTTCTTGGGTCCTTTTACAGATCTATTTCATAGGTTAAAACTGTATTTTAAATACATGCGAGACTATAATATATATAAAGCACATGATTTCATTTGCAGAAAAAATTTTTAAATCAAGCAAAGCAAAAGGAAAAAAATAATGACCTATAGACAGATCCATTATTCCTTAGAGCAGTGTTTCTTTGCTGTGATCTAAGAACAATTGTATCAGCAGAGATGTTAGCAGGGTTTTTTTAAAAAAAAAAAAAAAGGTTGGTGTTTAAATAAATTTGACAAAAACTCTCCTTGTTATAGTGCAGATGTGTATATTAAATGTTTGGAGCAACCCTGTTCCTTTAATTCAGTATTTCTCCAACTGTCTGACTATAAACCCTTCTGCCTCTCAGTTGCCTACATCTAGGCAGCCCGTGGAATGTTGCATCCTCTCTCATCACGCGAACAGGGCACTGGAAGCAGCTATTTTCTCATCTCTATATGCAAAGATACATCACGAACCTTGATTTATTTCCACCACTATTTTGAGCAGTCAGATCTCTAAGAATGACTTTGTTAGGCTCTGCTTGAAATACTAGTGGAAATACTATAAGAATCAAATAACTCAAAAGAAAAGGGACTGCATACCTCGATTGATGGACCTGGATCATAGGCTGCTCAGAAACGGAGGCTGTGCACTATGGCCAAGGCATAGTGAGGCATAGTGAGTGAGGAAAATTAAATGCTGCAAAGAAGAGAGAATGGGGAAAGGGCACAAATTATGAAATGCTTAATATGGTGCTTTGCTCTCTTTTTCTGTACTTTTTAATTGAAACTTTTTATGTACTCTGTAAAACAAAAGTACTCACTCTTATATACTTTCACAGTTAATGTATCATAAAGACTTTTGTTTTTTGTTGTCATTAAATATCCTTCAGAAACACGAGCTTTTGGAAATGTGTCTATTACATTTTATGAATGCCCCATATTTTGGTAAACCACTCCTATATTGTTAGGCATTTAGTTTGTCCTCAGTTTCCACTACTTTATAAAAGCTCTTGTGTTTTCCCATCAAGATACCAATGTCATTCTTGATGGATATAGAAAAAGCAGTTCTCAAGTTCGTATGAAGTAACAGAAGACCCAGATTAGCCAAAACATTACTCAGCAAGAAGGAAGCGAGGGGCGGGGTATCCTAATTCCTGACCTGAAATATACTGTAGGGCTATAGTAACAAAAACAGCATGGTATTGGTATCCAAACAGAACTGAAGACCAATGAAATAGAATAGAGGATTCTGAGACGAAACCCCCATACCTTTAACTTTCTGACATTTGATACAGGGGACAAAAGCATAGTATGGAAGAAAGATAGCCTGTTCAACAAATAGTATTGGACAGTTTGGACAGCCATATGCAGACAACTGAAATTGGATTCTTACCTTTCACCCTGCACAAAAATTAAATCAAAATGGTTCAAAGATCTGGATATTAAACCAGCAACTCTACAATTGCTTGAAAAAGAAGTAGGATCAACATTACATGACATAGGGGTCAGCACAGCCTTCCTTAACAGGACTCCCATGGCACAAGCGGTAAAATCAAGAAAAAATGTGTGGGGTGCAATTAAACTAAAAAGCTTTTGCACAGCTAAAGAATTAGTCGAGAGTGTCAAGAGAGATCCTACAGAATGGGAGAAAATCTTTGCCTGCTATACCTCTAACAGAGGGCTAATATCCAGAATATACAAAGAACTAAAAAAACTAAATACCAAAATTACAAATAATCCAATCAATAAATGGGTTATGGATCTAAAAAGAATCTTCTCAGCAGAGGAAGTCCAGAAAGCCCATAAATATATGAGAAAATGCTCTACATCATTAGCAATAAGAGAAATGCAAATCAAAACTTCACTGAGATTCCACCTCAATCCTGTTAGAGTGACAGAAATGAAGAATACAAACAACTACAGATGCTGGAGGGGCTGTGGGAAAAGAGGAACATTGTCACACTGCTGGTGGGACTGCAAACTGGTTCAGCCACTATGGAAAGCAGCATGGAGAATCCTCAAAAAATTAAGGATGGAACCACCTTATGACCCAGCTATCCCACTCCTGGATATTTTCCCAAAAGATTTAGAATCAGCATATTATAGAGATACGGCTTCATCAGTGTTTATAGCAATTCAATTTACTATAGCTAGACTATGGAACCAACCCAGATGCCCCTCACTCAACAAGTGGATTCAAAAACTTTGGTACATATATACAATGGAATACTACTCAGCTATTAGAGAAAACAATATTATGGCTTTTGCAGCCAAATGGATGGAGATGGAAAAAATTATGCTGAGTGAAAATCCCAAACTCAGAGACTCAAGGGCCAGATGTTTTCTCTCATTTGTGGAAGCTAGAATACAACCGGAAACAGTATGATAGATGGCTAAGCTAATAATAACCTTAACATGTATGAATTTTTACACAAACAGGAGGAACCTTGCCTAGGATACCTGGAGACATAGGGAAGGGGGCAGGAAGGGGGGGGAATAGG
>PVKS010019407.1:18431-38495 GCA_004027875.1 Aplodontia rufa | reverse complement strand
AAAAATTGTGAGCTCATTTTCATCTGGAAAATAGTTATGTGTGTGCATTTGTTTGCCTTGAAATATTCCGTTTGCTTTGGGTGCTAGAAGGCTTGTTTTGAACAATTTTATGTTTGCTTTTGCTGGAAGCCTCAGGTGTTTCACTTATTTGGGGCCTATTTTTAAATTAATTTATTGGTGGAAGATTTCCACACCACATGGGTAGTATAATTTTGGGTCCCAAATACATGCGTGGAATAGGCTGGGCCTGCTTCTTCCAGAGTGTGTATGGGGGTCTTTTCCCCATAAAGGTGAGCTGTCTTATTCCTTCCATGAACTATTGGGTGGGAAATAACTAGTTCACGTTACTGAGGGACAGCACTTTAAGAACACTGGCTCAATGCAAAAGTTTCAGTTCCCGCTCTCCATTTTGTGTTTCCTGAGACTAAGTTTCTTGCTCTAACATGGATGTTAAACACCAATCCTGGCTCACAAACTTATCAGTTTGGATTTATTTTCTTTCCTCACTTATAGTTATTAGGGGTTCTCCTCCTCCTCCTCCGCCCCCCCTCTTCCTCCCTCCTCCTCCTCCTCCTCCTCCTCCTCCTCCTTCTTCTTCTTCTTTGGTTTAGCTGGGTATTTATTTCTTTTAATTCTTCAGTCATCATTTCTGTGAACTTTTACTGAGGCAGAGTTTCAAAATACCCCTGTAACTTCTCTACATAGTCACATTTTGACATAGAACTATACCCAGGATATAAAGTTATCTTATTTAATGGCTTCATGATAGAGTATGAAATAGAGGGCATAAGAGTTATCATTAGAATCAGATTCCCTGGGTTCACATGCTGTCTCCACTATTCACTAATTCTGGACCCTGGACAAGAGACCTGCCCTGTTCATGCCTCTGTTTCCTTTTCTGGTAAGTGAAGATAATAATACATCACTTTGCAGGTTTCCTGAGGCTTCTGTAACAAATTGCCATAAACTTGGTTGCTTAACATGACAGAAACTTGTTCTCACAGCTGTGGAGGCCAGAAGGCTGAAGTCAAGTAGTGTGTAGAACAGTACTTCCCTTGGAGATTCCAGAGAGATCCTATTCTTGTCTCCTCCAGCTTGTAGTGGCTGCAGGCATTTCTTGTGTTGTGGCTGAATTGCTCTAACTGGCTTCTATCTTTATCTTCTCCTTTGTGTGTATGTCTGTAACTCACTCTGTCTGACTCTAATTCTTACCCCAATCACAGCTGATGCCAGACTCAGAGGAACAACTCTCACCCTGTGGCTTTGGTGTGTCTCAAGGAGGTGTCCACTCCTGGCTCACGGCAAATCAATACATTTACTTGTTTATTCGGTTCTATAATACTTTTAAAATAGTTTCAGGATTGCTTTGCCAATATCTGTTTAAGAAACAAATGTATGAGTAAGAGCTCAGATTTGGTTGCTGCTCTCTCCATCCTCAATCTTGCCTGAGACTCAGGATAAACAAATACCAAGTCCATAAATGACTTGGGTTAGTACTTTATTTCATTTTTTCTTCTTTGCTGTGGTCATGATATTTGTTTGAAACATAATTGCTTCATTCATTTTAGTTTGCTTCAGGTTTTAGGTTTTTTTTGTCATTGTTGATTTCCTTTTATTTTTTGAATATTTAGACCATTAATATGCTATCATTAGTCACAACTATACTAACAGATATACTCAGAGAAGTGTCATCCGTCCCCCCCAATCCCTTCTATTCATTCTTTCAAGTAACCAGATTCTGTATTTATTTCTTATTTAGAGAAATGTTTATCTTTTACTCTTATCTGTTCTGTGTTTATTTATAAAAGAAACGGATGTATATTTTTTATTTTCCCTTTATTTATATGCAAAGTAAACTCTTGCACTTTGGGAAGCTTCTTCTTCTTCTTCTTTTTTTTTTTTTTTTTTTTTTTAAAGAAAGAGGGTACAGTGAGAGAGAGGAGAGAGAGACAGAGAGAATCAACCTTTACTGAGTTTTTCACATGGCTTTCATTGCTCCGAGACTCGGTTTTGTACGTGGTGCTGGGGTTGAACCCGCTTACCTACGCATGCCAGGCAGTCGCCCTCACCGCTGAGCCACTGTTCCAGCCCCAGGAAGATTGTTTCTTAATGAGGAATCAGGAAATGGAGAGATGCCACCTTAGATATTTTCGGAATTCTCCACTTTTTTCCTTTTTGCCTCCCCTGATATCTTTAAAGGGGCAGGACTGGTCATCTGAGTTGGGTGTGTATTTAATATGCATTTGAATCGTCTGGGGTCTTATAAAAAAAGCAGATGCAACAATCTCAAGTGGCCCTGCTGCCTTGCTGGGTGCATGGGGGATGCTGCTGCCGATTGTGGGCCAGGTTCTGAATGGCAGGACCCCAGACTGTTCCTGATGGACAGCTGTCCATGGCTCTGAACAGACTTTAGACTGTTGTTCCTGAAATATGTTTTTGGAGCTGATACCCATGGTTGTCTAAACTGGTCTGTTTAGTTCAGAAAAGGTTTGTCTCCGTACAGTTGATGGTTTATTTTGGTGGTGGTGGTGATACGCTGGAGGAGATAAACATGAAATGCTATTTCATAGTTTGATGAAGTGTAAAATATCTTTCTCAGTTATTTTTTCTTTCTGTTCCTTCCTATGTCTCTATCCAATTGCCTCATAAAAATGCCTGTTTCCTGCAAAGATATTCAAATGATTTGATCAGCGGTGTTAATTATGGAGTAAACATATTGACTTTATCCTAAAAATAGAAAAATGCAGGATGTGACCTGTGTCATAACATACTAGGGCAAAGGAAGTGCCATTTAATCCCAAGTACCCCGGCTAAACTATGGGCCCAGACTCCTGGCCTTTGGGGTATAAAAATGGTAATATTTTGCCCCCAATTGCCCAGTTATTACATGTATACCATCTTATACATTCAGTTCCTCTTTAGAGCTCCCTAATAATCTTTTTTTTGGGGGTTTCCCTGAGCCCCATCTCAGATGTGCTCAGGTTCACCTCCCCTTCCTTGTCTGTTCCATTTCCTTGGTGTTGAAACCTGCATCCCTTCCATTGCTTTCCTCTCTCCTGGACACCTTCACATAAATCTCCCCCTTTATCCAATCAGAACAAAACACAAATCATGCTTATCAATAAATCAGTATCAGGAGGAGATAAGCAGCACACTAGTTCTGCAAAGGGTGAAATTTTAGATGCCAATTTTGGCTAATTTTGTGCTAATTTGCTATTATAGCATTGAAAAAAAAATCAACCTTTTTATTTATTCTCTAGTTGTAAATTGTGGGATGTATTGAATCCAAAACTGTATTAAACATGATCAAGTTTCATTCTTGAAAAGAATGACAGTGGTTTTTCCAGACCCATGGCTTTTAATTAGTTCAACTACTTTGATACTTACCACCTCCCCCAACAAACAAAAAGGTCAGGTTATGATAAGAACAGCCTACACCTTTTTAGTCTGGTATAAGGCTTAAGAAGATAACCAAACAGAGCCCCCTCTTACTGCATGGGGCTCTTCAGTCTCTAGAGGACAATAGTCATAATCTAAAATCTATTACACGTAATTTCAACATCATTTAGCACAGCTGTCAATCTGCCAAAGCAGAGCCCACAAACTGAGCTTCCATGGAGACCAAATCATCTTCCTTCTAAATATGTCATCAGCACAGTGGGCTGGAGGTCACTTGGAAGAGAGCAGAGGGGAACTTTGGTTTATGTTCTTTTGTTCCCAGCTACTTACCTTCTCATAAAAAATGTATTCAATTTACAGACACATCAGCATAAGCTTTTCCAGCAAGTGCAAATATTTACTTGGAGAGGAAAACAAAATAATGTCTGGACCAGAGCTTTCATTTTCTGTTAGACTTTGATGTTATTTTTTTATTTGAAGTCCAAGGAGAATAATAAATTGAATTCTTTTGTAAAAGCAGGGCATGGCAAATGTTGGATAAAAATTCAAGCTCAGTTTGTCAGTCAAAGAGAAAAAAAATCCTGCCTTTTGGTAGAATACAAGTGATCTATACATTGCTTTCTTAGCATCGTCTTTAAGGATATTTTTGAGGAGGGGGTGGAGAAAAATGCTTTATGCACGTATGACTGAGTTGCTGATTGACAGAGTTCACGGATGGCTCTTTTGAAGTGAGAACAATCTAATCCTGGAGCCACAGAACCACCCACAGATGTCACACAAGATCTCAGCTGTCAATATGCCACTTTGTTTTATTGCTGTTTTCTTTTGCTCTTGGCTTTCACCAGCCATTGTTCTGCAAATAGCTGGACCAAGATATAGCATGCTGTGAACACATTTTTTTTTTCCTTAGCCACAATTAAAGACTGATGTTGCATGTCCATTAAGTTCGTTGTTAGGTAATTTAATCATTTAAGAATATATCCAGTGAAACGTTTTGTACCTTAGGGTTACTCTTATCACTTGGGTCTTGGTTAGGTGATTCAGAGGTTAGGCACCTCTGCCAAGAAACAAATAAACAAAAAATCCTTTATCTTTAAAAATGGGGTACTGTGAAAGAATGTCAGGATAAAAAAGCTACTCAGGACTTACGTACAATTTCATTTTGTAGCAGTAGGGAAAAATAAACACAAAAACCTTGGGAGTTTTTGATGCTAAACTACATCCTCAGTATTTTATGCCACAATGCACATAATTGCTGGAATATAGATGCTCTCAAAAAGGTGCTGCAGTAGAGTGGACATGGCCTGGGCCTGACTGGGCATTGCTCAAGTTCAGACCTGCCTGGGCATGTCTGATGCACTGTCGGGATGGCCTGGACTGCAAGGAGCTGGCCTTCCCCTCCCTTTGGTTTGTTTGCATGAACATGTATGTTTCTGGCTGGAGGAAGAGGGAGGCCATTTCATGTGAGCTGCGATAATGGCTGTAGAAGCTGAGGAGCGGGGACCAGGGAGGGAGAAGGAGGATTGCTCCTACCACCAGGGCTGGAGCTGAAGGAACTGTCTTCAGGACCAAGTCTCTGGTCTGAAGCAGCCGGTGCTGCTGTCTCTCCTCAAAGTGTGACCTCGTGGAAAGAAACATCTTCCCATTTCCCCATGGCTCTGGCATGAGGAGAATGAGAGAAAAATGCCACTGGGGTCTCTGCAGGGTTTGGTGACTTTGGGAGCAAGGAAAGTGATATTCTCAGTGTGGTCTCACATGGGCATGAGCAGCAGAGGTGGCACTACTTGTGAAGGGACACACGAAAGGGAGCCTGCAGTGGAGAGCAAAATGTGGTAGATGCCTTGTTGTGAGCACAGGTGACAGATTGGTCACTGAGTGTGTGTGAGGTGCTCTTTGGAGGCTTGGAGATATAACTTGTGGAAGCTGGAGGACTATGGCCCAAAGCTGAAGGGTCAGAGCCTCTGAAGTTTGAGTGTTTATCATGACTCTGTGCTCAGAGCCTGCTGAGGCTTGGGAAAATTCTAGTCATATCACCCAATCATTTATTTTTCTTCACAAACAATTTAACAATTTTAATCCTAGGATTAGTGAGGCTTATTCTCTAAGGTGTATAAAAATCACTGAGGGCTGACAAAAATTATGCAAAGGTGTGTGGATCAGTCACCTCTTGTGCCTTGCCTAAGTTCTCTAGGCCCACCTTTGGAATCCTGTTGTTGCTGTGGCAACCAGTGGCGCTCAGCTGTAACCTGGCTGTAACTCACTTCAACTGCACCATTTATCACTTGCTTTCTGTCTTTGGGCATCTCTGCTCCGTCACCTGGGATACCTGCAGAAATTTTCTTGGTCAGTCATGGCCACATGCCTAAAAGGAAAAAAAGGTAAGAACCCATAGCAACCCTTGAGCCGTGGGTAAAGTGAGCATGTGGATGGATTCTCCCCACCTCTTTCCCTGGAGGGTACAATTGCAAAGGGATATTTATGCGGCTCTTCACAGACCCCAGGGAGAGGGAACCCCAGTTGCCCAAGAAAGAACCAGCTTGGTAACTGCTTATTTCTGTTTTCCCTCCTTTTCTCTTTCACTCTTTCTAACACCTACCCTTGCTCCTATTTCCACAAATCTCTGTCTTAGGCTCCACTTTCGTCTCCACTTGGAATTGAGGCCAAGACAGAGTGAAAGGCAGCCCTGTGTACGTTGCAACTTCGCTGTGACTTCCTGGATTGAGCAGGGGGTGGGGTGGGGGAAGGAGGCCTCCTCAACATCCGATTGATAGCAGAAGTCTGCCATCCTTAGATTCAGTAAGAATTTAATGCTTTTCTATTTTGATCCGGGCCTATTTTTATTCAGGAATCACTAAGACCATTCTCTGCCATTAGTAATCTCACAAACCATGTGGGGGAGGCAAAGGTACATATCTTACCAAGTACAAAAGAGAAGGTTAGTATGCTTTAAGAGTGGAGAGAAAGGAATGAACAGCTAATTTGTTTCTGAGAGTAGAAAGCTTCCATGCAGGAGAAGACATTTGATCTGGACCTTGAGAGATGAAAAGGCTATTGAAGACAGTGAATTGAAGAGTTGGAGAAGTTTAAAAAGAGTCTTACAGAAATGGAATTGAGGTGAACTGAACTGTTCTTTTTGCTAAAGGGCCAGAGGCCTGCAGCCCTAATTCCTCTTCCTTTTGTTCCCCTAACTAGTGTTTGATTGCTCCCTCACAACTGCCTTCTAAGAGGTGTCCTACGTTGCCTTTTCTCTTTGGATGTTTTATCATCTTCTTTTGTGCAGTGAGAGTCAGGGCTGTGGTTCTTTACCTTGCCTGGGCTGGCTGTGGAGGTCTTATTTCTGGATGCTGGACACTGGGAAGACCCTGAACAGTTCTGAGCGGTCTCCCTTCTACCGGAGGTGGGACTGCCTTAGTTCAGATGAGGGTTTTCAGGTGTGATGGCCGGGTGCCTGGCACACAAGTTCACTGATGGGACACTCAAGGGCAGGACAAGTTATGCTGAGGGTAGAGGTCACAACTGCAAGCTCATTCTCTCCTGGTTTTGTTGGCTCCTAAATCATGAACTGTGTGTTCTTATATCACTAAAGGAATGGTGAATAGTGGTGCATTTTCTTTTTAAAAACAAGGACCAGAGATACATTTATTTTCCCAAATGTAGAGGCCTTGCATGACTTGTGCAGCATGGCCTTAGGAAGGCAGACTTGGTGGCAAAGGCAGGTGACAGGAAGGGCAGGACTACATTGTTTGCCTGACTCTATCTTTGCTCTTAATCTGACCCAACCTTCTTTTGCATGTCTGTCCCTCTCTGTCTCATTGGTATCCAGATGACAAAGTTTCTTGAGCTTTAATTTTCCAATAAGGGAAATGGATCAGTCCCACAGATCATGCTAGAGGTTGTTAATGGCTGGACATAACTCTGCGCAGTCAGCACTCCTGTGTAAAGCAAGGTCCAGTTCATGGGTGGATAGTTTAATGTAGGTGAGGAGGTGAGCATGGTGCACACCTGTACTGCTGTCTCCAGTCCATTTCATCCCTTCTTCCTATGTGTACAGAGACACCCACCTGGCCTATTCCATCATACACTGTCTGTGGGTGTTCTCTTCACTTCTAACCCAGAGGCAACTCCAAGGCACGGTGCATCATCCAGAATTCCAACAGGAAACAGGTTCTCCTTTCAGAACAATACAGTTTCATAGGCTCATTTATAAAGGAGCTATTTATAAAAGTGTGGGTGAGGAGAACCACTAGGGACAGACCAGTGCCCAGAATTTGTAGCATTGGAGTTGTTACTACCTCTGTCTCCAGAGAGATGGGAAGAAAGGATGGATTTGGAAACCTGGAAGAAGAGAGGATGACATAAGAGTCAACTGCATTGGGAAGATCAAATGAATTTTAATCAAGAGACAGTCATCCTGAGGCAACACTGCAGGGAGGCATGCAGGGGGAAACTGACCTCATTTTCTCTCTCTCTTCACCTATATTTCCTGTAGGGACTCGCCAACAGCCAGAGCCAAGGAGAGGCAGAGGGCACATAAGCCATGTTGGTACTCTGCACAAAGGCCAGCCTCTCAGCAAGGAACTGGGTAGAGGATAGAGAGTGGGTGTGTAGGGGCAACTGGCAGAGACAGAGCAACTGTGTGAAAACACACCTCAGTGTCACTGTGAGAGTGCTAATCAATCTCTGCACCTATAGTCTGCCATAGCTGTCCATTCTCTTTTTGTTCCATTGTGATCCTACCTGTTACCCACCATTCTTCCATTTATGTAATAAAATGAGGCATGACAAGCACACCTGTTCCAGAATTAATCATAAGTCTCTTTTATATTAAGCTTGGATGTAACATCAAAGTCCTGCTGAACACAGCAGTCCAGGCAGCCACCCCCGGTCAATAGGCATTGATTTAAAATGCAAAAAATTTGCCATCTTTCACCTGTTCAGTAAATCCAACATGGTAGTGGAGGAAAACTGGAATATGATTAAAATAATTAGAATGAAATAATAAATCCCTTTCTCTTTGAAGATTGAAAAGGAAAAACAAGGATGATAAGATGCCTTTTCAGTCTCTTGCCACTAACTGGCTTGGAAAGCTTTCTCCAATAATGCCTTTCTTAGTCCATTTGTGGTATTATTTTTATTTTTTTAAGAAAGAGGGTGAGAAAGGATGGGGGAGAAAGAGGGAGAAAGAATTAATTTTATTTATTTTTCCATCTGGCCTTTGTTTCTCAGACACTTAGATGTGTTTGTGGTGCTGGGGTTTGAATCCGGGTCCTTGCTCATGCCAGTCAAATGCTCCAACTTCTAAGCCAAATACCAGAAACTTGGTCATTTATAAGCAGAAGTTTATTTCTCACAGCTCTGGAGGCTATGAAGTCCAAGGCCAAGATGCTGGCAGTTTTGGTGTCTGGTGAGGGCATTTGCTAGTTTATAGATGGCACCTTCTTTCTGCGTTCTCACATGGTGGAAGAGTGAAAATCTTTCTGGGGACTCCCAGATAAGGGCACTAATTCCATCCATGAAGCTGGCCCTCATAGCCTAATTACAAGGCCCCACTTCCTAGTACCATCGCCTGGGGGGGGGTTCAGATTTCAGCATGTTAATTTGGGGGACATAAACATCCAGTCCATTACAGTGCTGTTGGGGAGCTATTATTCAACTGCAGTGTCCTATTGTGGTGCTTTGTATAATTAAATCATTTAATCTCCACAGCAATCCTCATAGGACATTAATTATTATCTCCATTTTATAGATGAGGAAGCTGAAGTTCAGCAACTTTCCCAAAATGATGAGTAAACCAGTGGAGATGACACTCAAATTCCCAGCAGACTGACATGAAAACCCATACTCTTGACCGCTGGCAACCTTCCCAATGTGGTGCCTTGAACTAGCTCCCTGCACCACACTCTTCTGCCATGATGTCCTGCTTCACCTCGGACCCAAGTAATGGTTGGCCTTCTGTGGACTAAGACCTCTGAAGCTGTGATCTGTTAAATAACTTTTCCTTCTAAAATTGTTCTTGTCAGGTCTTTCAGTCACAGCAATGAAAAAGCTGACTAAAACATCTCTCATCTTTGGCAAACAATTTTGCAGAATAGAGAATAAGTGAGTTACCTAGTCCTCACTACCTTGCCTTCTCCACAACTTAAAACCATTGGCCTCTGGCTGGCTCTCTTGTGAGAACAAACTGTACTATATTTATTATGGAATATCTGAACCTATACTCCCCCCCCCCCCCGCATTTTAGTTGTACCTGTGGGAAGGATCCAGAGACTCACGCATTTTATCAGGTTGTCACTAGATTCAGCCCTTGCCCAGAGACTTGAGAAGATTTCTCCACTGGACAGCTCAGCAACGGGCTGTTCTCATCTCATCCTATGGGAAGGAGACTGGCCACAATATAGGCTCATAAAGTATTATATACAATAAAACCAAGGCTTCCTTTGGGTACGCTTTATCCAACACATCTTTGGTGAGTGAATTCTATGTGTCAAGCCCCTATGTCAGATGCTGGGAGTATTGAAATGATGTTTTCAACCCTGCTGCTTTCAAGATGCTTAAAGACATCAGAAAAGGCCATGCTTTTTAGTATCACTTGCCATCCTTGGGTAATATTAATTTACTCAGGGACCCAATGCCCATCCATCAACCTTGGGCTCACATGACGAGATCCTTCACTGTCCTCATCAGTAAATATATTCTGGGATCTCTTTTGAGGGAACTATTCCAACCTCTTCTTATCAAAGTGTTACGCTGGGTCCTGCTAATTTTGATTGTGTCCCTTCTGCTACCTTCCTAGTGTGATGGAATTTTCAACATTTCTGCTAGGACCTGAAAATACTGAACAGTATAAAACTAAGGAGTCAAATGCCCTGAGCTTGGACCTCAGGTCTGCTATTTTCTGGGAAAGTCAGTTTCCCTCTCTAGACTTTTAGTTAGTGGGAGACAATAGCATCTACAACCCATGGTTTTGTACTTATCATAAACACTTAGTTTTTTTCTGAAGCCAGGTTATGTCATTGTTTTAGCACCAGCTCTTTTTCCCTGACAGGGACCCTTTTTGTAGTTGCTCTGGACACCAACAGCTCCGTTGTCTCTGGATGGATAGCTACTGTCAGGGTTTACTAAGCACTTTGCTGTGCCACATGTTGTCTGTGGATCACTAGCATTGACATCACCTGGGAACCTGTTAATGAAGAAGAATCTCAGACTCCAGCCAGATCTGCTGAACAAGAATTTGCATTTTTAAAATGTAACTGGCTCTCCATACATTACACTTTGAGAAGCACCAGACCCAATGCACGTGAGAATTATATTGATCCTGAGAGCAATTAGATCAGAATCACTGCAGCTGGGTTCTGGGCACTCAGGTGCTCCAGTGAATTTTAGCATGTAGCTGGAATTGCGAATCTCTGAATAGCCTCACAGAGTGGAATCTCTTTGTGTGGAACTGGAGACAAAACATGGGCCTCTAACCTGAAGATGATCAGGACAGAGAAGATCTTCTGAAGGCAATGATTGGCTGCTTGGAGAGAGCAGTGTTAGCAAGGCAGGAGGTGAGGCAGGGCAGTAATGGTGCACTGACCCTCAGGAGATGGAATTGCATGTCCGCATGGCTGGATCATGGGAATGGGAGTGTGGAGATGGTGTTGGGGGAAAGACAACCATGTACAGAAGCTCTAAGGTTGAGGGTTGAAATAGCAGCCTATAAGATTCTTTATAAATGGTTGCTCAGTTTCCTGGAAAGGATGAGATTCAATGTTATGTTAAAGCATGCACTTGGAGGGAAGTTCCATATAACACATAGGATGCTTACAGAATTCCTTCCTGTGTATCTGAAGATCAAAGATGATTATGACATTTACTCCACTCTGAAGAAAAATAGGGGTGGTGACGTACACCTGTAATCGCAGCTACTCAGGAGGTGGAGTCAGGAGGATTGCAAGTTCAAGACCAGCCTGGACAATTTAGAGAGAGCCAGAGTGCTCCTGGGTCCAATCCACAGTCCTGGGGTGAGAGAGAGAGAGAGAGAGAGAGAGAATATGAATGAGTACCAGCCAGCCTGATCATGGAGATGACCTAAAGAATAAGTAACTCTGATGAATGCACAAGATATTTTGGAAACCCAAACTGTAGTCACCTCTTCTGTGGGCTGTGTATGGGGAGGAGGCTGTTTGAGAAAGCACAGAAAGGATGTAGCATTAGTACTGGCCTTTGTGGATGAGCAGAGGCTCACCGCAGCAGAAAGAAGCCCCAAGATAAAGGGATGTGACAGGAGGACAGAAGCTGATAATGATGCTGATGCTGCCTAACTGGACCCAAGCAGGCAGCTTTATTTAGGCAATTTAGTTCTCACTCACTGTTTGGAGGCATGAACTTAGATTGTTGGGTCGTTGGAGTCATGTATTCTAGCCTCTCGGTGAACAAGTAAGGAAATCAGTTGAGGGTCAGAGAGGGAGTAGCTACAGACTCACTGTGAGTCTTGGATCTGTTTTTGGATTTTCATTTCCAGTGATTTCTCCAGTATAGTTGCTGCCTTCAGTTTCCCTCCCACATCTTCAGTCCTCACCATTACTCACTCAGGAAGACAGCAAGGATTCAAACAAATCCTAATGTTTGTGGATTAGCACTACTGTTGGTGAATTGGGACTAGGCCAAACCTCTGCTCTATCCACAGACACTGGTTTCAGCTCCACTGTGATTATATCAGGGAGGGTTCTGCTCAAAGAAATCCAGCTCAAGAAATAATTGTTTTGTCTGCACTATGTGAGAAGCCCAGAGAAAAATAGCCCCTTTGTTTCTGGACAGTCATGGAAACCACTGTGATTTTACACCTTGGCCTTTCTGAATGCGCTTTGTGCTAATATCTAACCTAGGGTGATGCTGACCGCAGTAGGTTTTGTTTGCAGAAGCCTGTGATTGGCCTTGTCTGAGTGCCTGGCTGCCCTCTGTGCCGGTGTGCTCCTGAGGAGATTCCATCCCTGCTGGCAGCTATGCCAGTTGCTGTGAGTGGCACCAAAGCCTTCAGAGCTGGTGGTCATCTTCCCATCTCAGGGTCACTATCGAGCAGTGAGCTCTGGGTTTTCATCAAGTCGAGTTAATGTCCTTGACAGCAGCATGGCTGAACATCTGGGGATCAGTAGCATTTGTTAGATAAAAGTTGAAATTAGCCTGTGTCATTTCTGTCACGTTTGTTTACTACTCTAGGAGCTCAGCTATCTGTTCTTCTCTCAATTGATGCTCAGTGCTGTTTTCTTGAGGACTGTTTTAGTCAGTTTTTGCATCACTGTGACTAAAGTGACCTAGAAGAACAACTTAGAGGAGGAAAAATTTACTTTGGTCCATGTTTTCAGAGCTCTCAATCCATAGACAGCTGACTCCATTGCTCTGGGCCTAAGGTGAGGCAGCACATCATAGTGGAAAGATCCAGCAGAGGAAAGCTGCTCAGCTCAGGGTGGGGTCAGGAGAGAGAGGGAGAGAGAGAAAAGGAGGAGGAGGAGGAGGAGGAGGAGGAAGAGAAGGAGGAGGAGGAGGAAGAGGAGGAGGAGAGGCATAGACAAGATGTGGGGCCATAGACAAGATGAATCTTGTCTTTCCAGGGCATGCCCCCAGTGACCCACCTCCTCTAGTCACACCCTACCTGCCTACAGTTACCACCCAGTACATTCAAGCTAGAATGGATTGATTAGGTTACAGTTCTAACAATTCAATCATTTTACCTATGAATATTCCTGCAAAAGCACAGAGGTTTTGGAGGGATACCTCATATCAAACTTATAACAAGACTATTACTTAGAATGCCTAATAATGTAGGATTAAAGCCAAAGGCCATCAGGAACACACCCAAAGTTTAAATACAGTGGAACATGTTGGTGGGCGGGGAGGTCTTAAAGGGCTATGATTTATGTTGGATGATTTTTCAGAGAGAGAGAGAAAGAGAGAACAGGGGCCAGCTCTGGATTGGATGATATCAGAAAGCAGGGGTAACTTTGACCTTCTATTTTAGTCAGATTTTTGCTGCTGTGACTAAGGACCTGACCAGAACAATTTTAGGAGGAAAAGGTTTATTTAGTTGCTCATGGCTTCAGAGATCTATGTCCAGAGAAGGCCGGCTCCATTCCTGAGGACTTGAGGTAAGGCTGTATATCATGGTGGCAGGCATGGCTCTGGGGAGCAGGGATCTCAAGGTGTCGCATCGGGAAGCAAAGCAGAGAGAGAAACTCAATGCCAGATACAGAATATATACCATAATGACCCACCTCCTCCAGCCACACCCTACCAGCCTACAGTTGCCAGTTAATCCCTATAAGGGGTTTAACCCACTGATTGGGTTAACTTTTTTTTTTTTTAAGAGAGAGGGACAGTGAGACCGAGAGAGAGAGAGAGAAAGAGACAATGAACTTTATTTAGTTTTTCATGTGTCTTTGGTGCTCTGACACTTAGTTGTATATGTGGTGTTGGGGTTCAAACCTGTGTCCTCGCACATGCCAGGCAAACACAATACTGCCGAGCCACTGCTCTAGTCCTGAGTTAAGAGTTTTTTAACCCAATAATTTCATCTCAGCCTTCCTGAATTGTCAAAGTGAGCTTTTGTGGGGACACCTCATATTCAAACCATAGCACCTTCCAGCTTTTAAATAATTAAAAAAATATATTTCGGACACATGTATATAATTATCTGAATGTATGTGTTCTTTGTGTCTCATTTAGATATTTTCTTATCTCCCTAACTCATCTGTAAAAGAGAATCACACAAGTACACAGTTTAAATGAGATTATAGTATATATCTTAATAAATTTAATCAGAGATGCTGATGTGTTAAAACTGGGTTAAGAGCTATAATTATAAAAGAAGCAGCAGTCATTTGTGTTTAAAGAGGGGATGTTTTGTAGAGGTTCTGGAGTGGCCTTGTCTCTGTCTTGTTCCAAACACAGCAGCAGCGTGGCCTTGTCTGAGCATTTTTATTTTCATTGTTTACATTCGGTTGGGAACATCGCTGTCTGGTTGTTGGCAGGAACATCTTTCGTTTCTCAGTAGCTTCCTCTTTTCTAAAATGAGAAGACTGCATGGGAACAGCAGTCTTCATGTTGCTCCTTGAAGCTCTGGGCTTCTGTGACAGTGTCTTGAAGGCTGCTGTGGGTGCTGTGCAGAGGCAGCATGGGCAGGGCTCCTCAACACAGCAGCTGTTTTGGAGTTATGTGTTAAACCACCACTTAGGTGTTTTGGGAAATCTCAGGTTTTATGGTTTTAATTTATGTCTGTATTATCATCCTTGACCAGATTAACAATAGATTAAACTCATAATTTTTCTTAATTTGGACTTCATTTGAATTGACAATAATATGTTGAAGTTTCAATAATGATGCTGGGTGATTTTGCTTTGTCTGGGGACTTAACAGTTGCTGTTACCTCTGCATAACATTTGTTCCTTCAGCTATGAGATACAGGAACTTCCAATGGTTATGTGAACTTGGGGGAACAAGTGACAAACTCATAAGGTTCGCTTGTATATGAAAACCAACTGATTGATTCACCATGAGAGAGAAACTCTGCTCCTAGAATCCATTCTCTGGTTTTCTGATTTGAGAGAATTCATCAGAAGGAAGTACTGAATTTAAACTATTGGATTATAGATTAGGAAGAAGGTTATTCAGCAAACCATGCAAGAAGACTTAAGCATTATTAAGCTGTGATTGTCAATGAATCATATCAAACTCTAATGTATACCCTAATATGCATCAAACTAGAGTGAACTATAGCACATGGGCTGAATCTATCCTCCTACCTGCTTGGTATGCCTCCTGAGCTAAGAATGATTTTAAATAATTGAAAAAAATCAAAGGAGGGATATTTCATAACATGGGAAAATTATGTAAAATCCAAATTCCAACGCCAATATTTTTTTGAGAGAGAAAGAGTGAATCAATTTAATTTATTTTTTCATTTAATTTTTGTTTCTTTGAAGCTTAGTTGTGTATGTGGTGCTGAGGTTTATATCTGGGTCCTTGTACATGCCAGGCAAGCACTCTAACCACTGAGCCAGCACTCTAACCCCCATAATTTATTTTTATTAGAACACAGGCATATTAATTCATTTAGGTATATTGTCTATAGCTATTTTGTGCTACCATGGTAGAAATGAGTATTTGAAAAAGAAATTTATCAAGTGCAAAGGCTAAAGCATTTACAGAAAAGGTTTGGCAACACTTGGTATATACAATAGCATTCCACAAGAAAAAAGTCAGCAATCTCTGTTTTTAATAAATAATATAATTGAATTATGAGTTCTTGCTTGTGAATGTTTATTATAATATTTTTGGGGTATGCTTTGCTTCACAGGCCCAGAATGGGCTTTAAACTTAATTCTGTTGTGGTTTAGAGGCACATTTTCCATTTTTGGCATTGATCTCTGCTGTTTTTGTGGGAAAAAAGTCATATCATATACCCCATTTATTCATATCTTCTCTTGGATGTTTTTGCACATGGCCAGGTTTCTCTGAGTTAATGTAGTTCACAGGAACTGGGGAAGTGATGTTTAAAGGGTTTGGTTCCAGTGAGGAATACATGGAAGAAAGATGAAACACAGCAATGTGAAGGTCTAAGGGGCAGGGGAAAGGAAATGGAAATCCTTAATAGAGTCATGGTGATAATATGTTAGCAAGGGCAGACAAGCAAGATGCTGCTACCTGAAATTTCAGTGAATTGCTTGGGTTGTAGTTTACATTGCAGTAGGGGTAGCAGAGTAACTGGACAGAAAATGCCTTATTTTTTCTACTTCCCAGGTTACTAAAAGAGAATGAATTAACCTCTGGTTCTGGGTAGAAACAGACAAGAGAATCTGAGCTCTGGAGGAGGGAGGCTAATGTGCGAGTGCTGTTTGTCGCCAGCTATCAAGAATTTACAAGACGACTAAATTTCCAGATGAGAACCTCTCCCTGGGGAAAACAGAATACTAAACGGAGGGGCATATTTTGCACTGGCAGGCTCATTCCATCTGTCTTTCCTAATCATGCTTATTACTTACTGTGGAATGTGGGCTGTTATGGTGATATGAGGACAGAAACCATCTGCCTTACAGCATCTTAGGAAACTTTATAGACCCCATAATGTTGGCAATAATAAGGGAGCAAAGGATGTGACATCGCAAGACCAGCTCGAAATAGCAACAGTTCATCATGATTTACGTTAGATACCCTCCCATATTCATGGCATAATTTCATAGTACCCTTTTATTCTCCCCTTCTCTGGTCACCTCTAAAAATACCATTGGTTAAGGCACTTCTACCACAACCTTGATGCCCACTGTACTGACTTCAGTTCCCCAAGTACCACTCTGAGCTACTCAACCTGTCAATGTTGAATATTTGTTTGATCAAGTGAATGTGGTATCCTGAATGCCATCGACTTTGTAGTGTGTAGGTTCTGTGCTTCCAAATACAATTGTGGAAGAAATTTATTAGCATTTGCCTCTTCACTTAGAAGGAATACAGATTTTCATATTCTCCAGTTCACCTTCACAGAAGAGTGGATTTAATCAAAAAGTTGTGAGAACTTTTACCCTATTCTCTTGTGATATATGTTAATCACAATCCAAAAGCTATTGTGACCTGCTTTTGAGTTTAGTAAGTTTCCTGATCTCCTCGTCATGAACATGGCTTTCTGGTTACTAGAAATTTCTAGGAATAAAAAGATATAAAAATTAATTCATGGAATTAGATGATAACATGGATCAATATTTGTTTCACCTTTTTCTAAGTGCAAATACTAAGAGGGAAACTATAGAAAATCTGACTTGTTTCTTAGCTCTTTACATTTGAGGCCAAATAGTTACCCGCTGTGGGGGGCTGGGCATTGTAGAATATTTAGCAGCATCTCTGGCCCACAGTAAGGGGTTGTCAGTGGCAGTCCCCCAAATCATGACAATCAAAAATATTTACCTGGGGGCAAATTTACCACTGTTTGGGAGCCACTGTTCTGGAATTTTTGTTTTGGACTCAGGGAACATAGAATCCTCTCAAATTCAAGCTTTGGGGCTTATTGAATGATTATAGGTGGCCTCATCTTGGAGATAAAAAAGTCTCAGGGAACAAAGCAGATGAAGGGACTGGCTTGGGAACCTCTGTCTCTATAGTGGGTTTGTGGAGCTTCTCTCAGGGCAGCAGGTCCTTCATTCTCACACTGTCCTCTTGTCCTCTCCCTCTCTCTCCTTTCTGACTCCCTCTATTTATTCTACTCCTGATCCTGCCTCCTCTGCATGCACATTCTTTGGCTTACCAGCTCTTCCTCATGGAATCAATTTCTTTCAGATCCTGCCCTGTTATTAAGTGTGAAAAAGGAATTTAGCCCCACTAATAATCACATCAGTGCTGTTACTGCAGGCTGCAATGGAGGCATAGGTAGCAGGTAAACCTCAGGAGAAGTTGATTTTGTGTCAAATGAACACTCATTCAAAAGTTGTGACTGGGAAAGAAGGAGGCTGGCCAGCATAAAGCATGAGTGCTGGTGGGAGGGATCTGTGGCTGCTCATTCTCTCAGTGGAGGTGCATAGCATAGTGAAATTTCTAGACTAAAGGAGAAAGTAAAAATTCCATCTGCCACCCCCAACTAAGTTCCACAAGTAACTAATCTGCATGAGATAAAGGGAGTAGAAAATTCAATATGTGACATGAGATTAATATAAAAAAGTCTTTTAGAAATCAGTGTGTAATATGGGGACACTCCAAGAAGACATGCTACAAAAGTAACAACCATAATGGTCAGAGATATTTTAAAAAATTCATAAAACTATAAAAGGCATAAATTATTAAGAATCATAGAGACTCATCTTTCAAATTAGTGAAAAGATAAAGATGATGATATGGTTTAGATATGAGATAGTCGTGTGTGAGACAATGCAAGAAAGTTGAAAGGTGAAATGATTGGGTTATGAATGCCTTAACCCAATCAGTGTGTTAACCCCCTGATAGATTAAATAGGTGTTAACTGTAGGCTCGTGGGGTATGACCAGAGGAGGTGGGTCCCTGGCCATGTGACTTTGGGGTACATATTTTGTCTGTTGTGAGGGGAGTGTCTTTCTCTTTCTGCTTCCTGGTATTACGCTCCCAGCTGCTTTCCTCCCCTACACTCTTGCACCATGATGTTCTGTGAGAAATACCGGGCATGTGATAAAACAAATACGTGGTCAAAGGTAGGTGAGCAAGGCAGAATTTACTTTGGTATCCTAGGGCAGAACAAAATATATACCAACACAGGGAATCCATGGAATTTATTCTCAGCCTGATATAAATGTGGCCCTTCACCCTTACTGGTGGGGCTCAGGAGTACAATCTAGGTGATTGACTAATATTGGATAGATGTTGGCAGATACAGGAAATAAGATCACAGGAAGTAGATAGGCAGGATACAGGAAGAAGTGGCCATGGGAAGTAGGTAGTCAGGGAATGGAAAGTCAAAAAAGGTAGGCAACGTACTGGAAGTGGATTGTGCTTACAGGTATAAGGAGACACAAGTTGGGGAGTTTTAAACATGGCTTCCTCCTAGCCTCATGGTTCTCTGACTTAAGATGGCTTCCTTTGATATGCAAACCTTAACACTACATTCTAAAATGGACCATCAGACTTCCTATTTCTCACAGTTTTGCTTCATCTCAGGCCCACTGGCCCCAAGGAATGTAGCCAGCTATCTGTGAACTAAGACCTTTGAAACTGTGAGCCCACAAAGAAACTTTTCCTCCTCTAATTTTTCTTGTCAGGTCATTAGATCACAGGGGTGAAAAAGCTGACTAAAACAGATGATAATTGTTTTTTCATTATTGGTGAATGACTAGTAAAAATTTCTTTCTGGTGCCAAAAGCAAAATTACTGATGTTTGTGAAAGTTAGCTAGTTTTTAGGTGTCATTGGGCAATATAGATGAAAGCACCCCAAATTTTCATACCTTTTTAAGTCAGTATTTTCCTTCTAGGAATTTGCCCTAAGTAGATATTCAGACGCATAAGTCAAGAATCATATATGAAGGTGAAATATTCGTTGGAGTATGTTTTATTCTAACAAAATACAGGAATGAAGTACCCAAAAAAGGACTGATTAAAGGTAGTTTCAAAACATTTTTGCTGATATAGGAAATATTCAGCATATTACACTTACAGAAATTAACAGATTACAAGGCTATTTCTAGTATGATTCAAAATGTGCATATGTTTACAGAAACACACATAGAATTAAAAGCAAAAGGAAATATATCAAGTATTTAACTGTGGTTATCTGTAGTTGGTGGTACGACTGATTTTTATCTTTTAATTTTTACATGTCTGCTAAACTTTCTACAATGAGTTTATTACTTCTATAATTTTTTAAAAGATTAAAAAATGTAACTTTACAAATGATAAATTTACAATTTTGACCAATTCCTTGGTTGAGCTAAAGCTTTTTAGTTTAATGGCATCCCACTCACTGATTTTTTTTTAATTTTTAATTTTTTATTTTTGAACAACCTTACAAGATTTTAACAAAATAATATAAAATGTGTATATATTCTGGATATTGCAATTACCCCCAGGAGTGCCCCCCCCAATTACCCTCCCTTATCCCACCCTTCCCCTTCCCACTATATCTCTAAAAAAAGTATTAGGTTGTAAAGCATTACATCTTATCTGGATTTAACACATGCTAA
>PVKS010019407.1:0-18331 GCA_004027875.1 Aplodontia rufa | reverse complement strand
AATTTTACTCATCATGATCTCTTCCATAGCCATCCATTTACCTTCAAAGGCTGCAATATCATTGTTTCTAATTGCTGTGTAATATTCCGTGGTATAAATGTACCACAGTTTTTGGATCCATTCTTCCAGTGAGGGACATCTGGGTTGTTTCCATAGCCTAGCAATAGTAAATTGTGCTGCTATGAACATAGATATTGCTGTGTCACTGTAATGTGCTGATTTATTTTAATTCTTTTGCTTTGGGAGTCTTGTTGAGAAAGTCTTTGCCTACTCTCAAATGCTGGAGTGTTGGTCCTAATTTTTCTTTTAATAGTTGTATGGTAGCTGGTTTAATTCCTAGTTCATTGATCCATTTTGGTTTGACTTTTGTGCAAGGTGAGAGATAAGCATCTAATTTCAATTTTCTGCAAGTGGTTGTCCAATTTGTCCAGTACCATTTGTTGAATAATTTGTCTCTCTTGTTATATTTTGATCCCCTTTGTCAAAGATCAGACGTTTAAAGATGTGTGGGTTTGTTTCAGAGTCTTCTCTAATCCATTGGTCTTCTTTCCTATTTTGATACCAGTACCATGCTGTTTTTGTTACTACAGCTCTATAGTATAGTTTTAGATCTGGTATTGTGAATCGTACTAAGTGAAGTTAGCCAAACCCAGAGACACAAGGGTCGAATGTTTTCCCTCATTTGTGGAGGCTAGAGCAAAACCTAGGCTTGGATGAAAAGTTGTCAAACTCATGTGTTAGACCCAGCAAAGGTGCAGCAACACGTAATCTAGGGGAACTATAGATATATGGGGTGGGGTAGTGGGGAGAAGAGAGCCAGGGTGGGGAAGAGGAGAGGGAGGGAGGATAGGGAGGGATCTAGGGAGACAACCAATAATGTAGCATACTCTGTACTCCCCACCCCCTGCCCCAAGAACCCAAACAGTACTAATGCAATCATTTAATTCTGGAAAATTCACAATTTAAGCATTTATATCGCATGTAGGGATGAAATATAGAAGAACCAAGAGACTGGGATATGGGTGATGTGGGGGTAATTCTGGTTTAGGAACAAATTCGTATCAGATCCTTTGTTGAGGGGCTCAGTTTCACGTCTCCCATTGCTGATGCCAATCGGAGGCCCAGGTGTCTGGGTCTATTGACAGACTGGTCATGAATTGGAAGGTCCCACAACCCCATTCGTAGGTTTAATCATTTACTACAGTGGTTTACAGAACACACGGACACTTAATATTTTCTGGCTTGTTATTTAATGAAGGACATGGGAAAGAGTCAGATGAACAGTTAGATGAAGAGATGTACAGATTGAAGTTTGGGAGGGCCACAAGTGCGGGAGCTTCTGTCCCTATGCAGTTGGGGTGTCACCCTTCCCACACAGTCACACATGGATGTGTCCTGACTCATGGACCCCATAGTTTATGAATTCGTTTGGAGGTTTCATCAAGGAGGCATGATTGATCATTAGCTAAATCTTCAGCCCCTCCTTCCTTCTGAGGATGAAGGTTGAGGTTGAGAGGCCCAAAGTTCCCATCATGGTTCTGTCTTTCTGATTAGTAGACAACATCCAGGATCCTACCAAGAGATACCTCATCAGAGCAAAAGATGCTCCTGTCACAGGAAATTCCAGGGGTTAGGAGATCCATGGCAAGAGTCCCAGAAGAAATATTAGAACAAAAGAAGTATCTTGCATTACTATCACCCAGGAAATTAGAAAGGTTTTTCAGAACTCTGTACTGGGAACTGGGGATGAAACCAAAAATACATATTTTTATTATAAATCACAATATGATAACATATAAACATCTCTACATAGATCTGTTTATGTCTCATCATTTTTGACATGCAGCATTTAAGATCATGTTTATGGATTCAGGCCCTACTTGTCGTTTACCTGCCTCCCTACCATAAAGTCAATCTTAAAAAAAGATGGAACAAGTTGTGCCTAGGTGTTTTGGCTCCAGCTTTCCAGTGCTCCGGTTCTCTTAAAAGGTCAATACACATTGTGAAGTGAGATCAGAAATCAACAACTCAGCCATTTCCTTTCTCCCCTGCTCAATTAAAGGGGGTTCCAGGTTGGTCCAGTCAGTTTGCTCACCCTGCCCCGTGGGCAAAGTCCTGAATCCACAGCCAAGCTCTTTGGTACTTTATTATGTACAATGTGGAGAGAAGAGAAAGAGAAAGGATAGGAGGTGCAGGGGTCTTGGCTTGGGAGTAGAGTTTTTAAAGGAATTTGGAGAGAAAGAGGAGAAATGTTCTGAAGTAACTATGACATAAAGGGAAGTACAATGGAGAGAATCCTCTATGCATGACCCAGATATCGCACTCTTGGAATTTATCCCAAAGAACTAAAATCAGCACACTATAGTGAGGCAGGCACATCGATGTTTTATAGCAGCACAATTCACAATAGCCAAATTTTGGAACTGGTCCAGATGCCCATCATTAGACTAATGGATAAAGAAAACGTGGTAGATACACACAATGGAGTTTCACTCAACCATAAAGAACAATGAAATTATAACATTTGCTGCTAAATGGATGGAACTGAAGAACATCATGCTAAGTGAAATAAGCCAGACCCAGTAAGTCAAGGCCTGAATGTTTTCTCTCATATGTGAAAGCTAACCCACAATAAGGGGTGGAAAGTGTGTGTGTGTGTGTGTGCACGCGTGCGTGCGCGCGCTCATGTGTGTGTATGGTGATCACGTGAAAATAGAAGGGAAATCACTGGAACAGAAAAAGGGAATTGAGAAGGAGGGGGGAGGGATGGAGAAAGGAAGGAGTGGCGGAATGAAATTGAACAAATTATAGTATGTAGATATATGCATATACCACAGTGAATTTCACCTTTATGTATATCTAGAAAGCACTAATTAAAAATACAAATAAATAGAAGACCAGTAGAGTAGAAGAAGGGGAAGGGAGGGGGGAGAAGGGGAAGGACAGGGGAAATAGTAGGGGCTGAATTGGAGCAAATTGTATTCCATGCATGTATAGTCAGGTCAAAATGAACCCCAATATTATGTATAACTATAATGCTTTAATAAAACATAAAAAAGAAAAGCAAACAAAATACTGGAGTTTATCCAAAATTACTTTTTGTTTGCTCTGTTTCTTTGGAGATGACAGTGTTCTGAGACTACACCATGCGAATCATTGTTTTATGGCATTTTATTAATTTCTTGTTTGTTAACATATGTGCACAAGGTAAAAACAGTTAAATGGTGTGCCTCCATCTTTGCTCTGACCACTAAGTCCAGCCCTTTTTTTCCTAATGCAACTGGGATATCTGTTTCTTGTCTATACATGGAAAATCATCTGCACATGCTATGGTTTAGATATGAAGTGTCCTCAAAAACTCATGTGTGAGATAATGTGAGAAAATCCAGAGATGAAATGCTTGGGTTCTGAGTGTCTTAACCTAACCAGTGCATTAGACCACTGGAAAGGATTAACTCAGTGGTAACTGTAGGCAGGTAGCAAGCTCTTTTGTTGCTGTGACTAAAAGACCTGATAAGAAAAATTTTCACAGAGGAAAAGTGTATTTTAGGATTCATGATTTCAGAGTTTCCAGTCCATAGGAGGCTGGCTCCATTCCTTGGGGTTTGAGGTGAGGCTGAACATCATGGTGGAAGAGTGTAGCACAGGGAAACGGCTCTAGGCATGGCTCTAGGCATGGGAAGCAGATAGACTCCACTTGCTTAACAGGTACAAAACACACACACACACACACATACATATATATATATATATATATACCCTTAATGCACACCCCCAATGACCCCCCACCTCCTCCAGCCACATCCTACCAGTCTACAGTTACCTCCTGATGAATCCCTATCAGGGGATTAATTCACTGATTGGGTTAGGACTCTCATAACTCAATCATTTTACGTCTCAGTGATTTTGCGTTTTCTCACATACTGAGCTTTTGTGGGGGATATCTTTCCTTCAAATCATAGCGGGTAAGTTGTGACTGGAGGAGGAAGTTTGCTGGGGTATGCCTTTCAGGTATATATTTTGTCCCCGGTGCGCTGAGCTTAGTCTCTTTCTGCTTCCTGATTGTCATGTCCTGAGCTGCTTTCTTCCATTGCATCCTTACATCATGTTGTTCTTCCTCACCTTGGGCACAGAGCAATGGAGCCAGACTTCTATGAACTGAGACCTCTGAAATCATGAGCACCAAATAAACTTTTCCTCCTCTAAAATTGTTCTTGTCAGGTGTTTTGGTCACAGCAGCAAAAAAGCTGACTAAAACAGTGAATAAATAATGGATGGACTTTTTCTTTTTCAGGGCTGAGGACCAAACTCTGGGTCTTGCACGTGTTAGGCAAGCGCTCTGCCACTGAGCTAAATCCCCAACCCCATGCCCAGTCTTGTGAATATTGTGGATATTGTACCTACTCCTTAGGAGCTTGGTTTGAAAATGTAAAAGCTTATCTAAAAACAGTCCATATTAATATGTATGCTTATGTATATACGTATGTACACACACACACACACACACACACACACACACACACAGAGTCGTTATTCCTGGATATCCATAGGGGATTGATTCCATAATACCCTGTGGATACCAAAATCTAAGAATTCTCAGACTCCTTATAGAAAGTGGCATAGTATTTACATATAACCTATCAGATATATACATATAACATTCTATCAGATACTTTGAATCATCTGTGGAGTGTGTTTAACCCAGTACAGTGTAAATGCTATATAAATAGTTGTATTGTTCAGGGAATAAAGGCAAGAAAACACATCTATACATGTTAATATAAATATAATTTTAAAAAATATTTTTGATCTGCATTGCATTGGTTGAATACACAGAAAAGGAGCCCATGGGTACACAGGGCTGATTATATACATTTGCATCTTTAAAATATTAACATGCCTTTACAAACATCACAGATGAATGGATGAAAAGGCACTGTATCACTGTCATTTTAAGTCTTGGCCTCATTTTGATGAAGTGTCTTATTGGAAGTGCTTTTTTCTGGGTGATCTGTTTGCCTCTTTCTGTCCTGGGTCCCTCACTGATCCTGCTCTTGTAGTAGACACAGTCCAGAGAGAGGCAAATGTAGTGAGAGAAGCAAATGACCTGAGCTCTGTTAGGCAGAATGGAGCCATATGAGAAATGAAATGTGAGAAGGAGGGGAAGACTAACACCATTCCAGCCATCACTGATTTCCAGTTCTGTGGATCTCACTCTGGATGTCAGGAACTCAGAACACAGCCTAGAGTCTCTGGATTGCCTGGCACTCTTTCCCATCAAGAACCTTGGAGCACATCATGTGGTGCAGGTTTCGAGTATTAGCTCTGTAACTTTCAGAATAGCAATTTCACTTTCAAGTACCTTTCCTTGGACTTGTTCATACAATATACACATACTTTTTTCATATTCTCCCATTGAAAGTGAAAGTGGGTTTCTCAAGTGTGTCTAGACAGCCATGGAGACGAAACTCAGTTATCACTGTTAGCAGTCTCCTCTCTGGACATTGCTCTTTACACAGTGGCTATTCGAGCCTCAGGCCTAGGGGACCCACATAACAAAACCCAGCAATGTATCTTTTAATATCTGTGGTAGCGCTCAGGCATTTATTTTTTCAATTATAGTTGGGGGGAAAAAGAAAATTGCAAAACCAGAGAGATGAAAGAGATTCCCCACAAGACACTTTTATTTATTTATTCAGGCTTTTCTCATCTCCTTTCTCGGTCTAGATCTCCCCCCTTACCACCACTTCAGCTGAGAAAGTAATTATAGACAACACCAAAGAGCATAGAAACACTTCCAGAGCCAATTCCAGTTATAAATGAGCCTTTAGGAAGTAAAGAGCTTTGTAGCAGTTTTAAAAATCTCCAAGCCTGGCTGGGATGTCAGGACTAAGGATTTGATCCATAAAAATTTCCTAAACAGCTTCACAGAAATTGTAACCATATGTTTACAACTTTAAAATTCATATCTGAACGAGATAAACCTGGCATCCAATGCACACGCCGTTGATGCAAATAAAACATTTTCTTGCGAATACCATTTACTTAAATGAGGAATCAAGTTAGCTATGGTGGGCTCTCAATGTTTCACGTTAGCAAATTGCCTTGAAATAATGCTACCATTTTAAAATTTGCTTGCAACTCATCCTACTTCAGGTTTCTGTGGGTAGGCTGTCTTAATGTCTGTCAACACCATGACTTTCCTTCCATGGGCTTTACTGTACTTTGATTCATCTGATTATAATGAAATGTTTATTTTTGTAGAATAAGAGAGTAGACAAAGGGGTTCATTCACCTTTTGTTTCCTATCAAGCACCATGTCATGTTATCTTCAGATATAATCTGCACTGTCAGATGATGCCTTCTATAACTAATTCCTCTGAATTCAGAACTTAGTTCAGGACCTTCTGGGATTTTGAGTTAGCATGAATATTGGCATCTACACTGTTTTTTTTCTGCCCACGTGAGGCCCTGAACCCTCATGAGGACCGTGAGATCGCTATTTCAGCAAAAGGTGGAAGAACATTCTGACACCATTTATTACCTGCCTTAAACCTGACATATATTCAATCATAACTTTACCTTATGCAAGTTACCAAGGTATAATTTTTTCTGTATCTTTTAAAATTTATTTCTATCTATTCAGGTAAATATCAAGCAAGCAGAATTTCTCACCAAAATACATTCAGCAGGGGAGTTTCAGGTTTTAAAATTTTCTTTTCTTGGAGAAAATATATATTCTGTATATTGTTGCCTATTTTATACCTCTATATATTTTGAGGATGCGTAGCAACCTTAGCATTGCTCTGCTTAAGTCTAGGGTCCCACCTGCTCTTGATGGAAAGAAATATACAAGATTGGACAAAGGATCAGAGAATCCATTTATGGAAGTGTCTCAAGGCTCTCCCTGTGTATACACGGATTTTTAAAAATTCTACCCAGTAATGGTAGGAAACAAAAAATGTCTCAGAAACAAATTGAACTAAATACGCATCTGGTATTCCTGATATAGTTCATAGGGACTTGGTTACTGGGGTGTAGCACAATGGCATTTTAAAAATATGTGTTAATATAAAATTTGAGATATATAGTAAGGTTCAAAGGTCAGGAGACAGTTGTCATAGAAAAGATACTTCATCACTCACAGTTCCCGACAGGAGTGGGTTTGCCATGTCATACATGGCATACTACACATGACAGTGTCATAGTTAGCAAGGAGGAAGAAGGGAAACTGAGACCCTATTTTGGTGTCTGCAGGAGGAATGGACAAGCAGGCTTAGGATTGTCTAGTTTGAATGATTTCATTGGGCTCCAGGGCACTATCCTTAGTTGTTTGGTATCTGGTCATGGGATAATTAGGGCAGGTGTGTAGTGGCCTGGAGTGTGAGAGCCTCATATGGGAGGTGGTTGAGGATGTGAGAACTGCATTGGTTGGTTTGTATTTGAAGTGTGATCCTGGGAGGAGAACTCCTGCTGAGGAGAAGGTGCTGAGCGAGGCAGGGGAGATAGGAGGCCAAGGCAAGGCGACTTAGACACAATGTGGAATTGTTTAAATAAGGTAGTTCTGACAAATATAGGGCACATATTAAAGCAGATTCACAGAACCTACAAATATGGTTTTCACATTTGTTAAAATACAGATTTTGGAGTCATCCTACCTGGGAATGAATCTTAGCTCCCCACTACATATTGGCCATGTGATGTTTGGCATATTTCATAACTTGTTTAACTTTTTCAGTAACTCAAATTTGCAAGTACTAGTATCACCTTCATTTTACACATATAACAACTACATTAACGAAGAACCACCAGACTTTTCTCTAGAATGAATAAGTAACATGATCAGTGGAACTACTTGGAACCTGTTACATGAAGGAGGTGGCTGGTTCACTTGCCCTGGCCTTCTTGGTCATGATGTAAACTGCTTCTGTGAGGCTCTGGCAGCCCAGCCAGGGTTTCTGCCTTTCCTAATTCCAAAGGAGAAGCTCTTCTCTGCGGCCTTAGCCTGGAAACTGAAGGTATGTTCCCCTACCTCTTCCACCCTCCAAGATCAGTTCTTAGTAAAACCAATATATCTTCAAGTCAGTCTTCTGGCACATCAGTTTCTCCATGAAATCTTGGGTGCGTTTTCACTCAAGAACCAAGTTCTGAAATGCTTGTGTTTGTTTTAGCTGAGATTCACATGGAAAGTCTTTGGCTGTTCAAGGAACACAGACTTTCTGAAGAACAGCTGAGAATCTAGTAACATTTTTCCTTCTCTAATCATCCTCTTTGCTATGGTTGTTTCTGGGGACTGAGAGATAGTTTTATGTTTCCTGATCATTTTGCTTGCTCATGTAAGCCAATGGGAGTGTATCAACCCAACAACATGGTCCACTTACCGTGCTTCAGTGTTGCTGGGTTGGATCACTGGGTTCCATGTGAGGAGGAAATGGGCATGAGTCAGATGGTGTTTTCAGTGGAAACAGCTCAAGCAGTTTGATAAACTTGCATTCTTGTGTTCAAACAGTCCTGGCTCCTCCACTGCACATGTTCACCGAAAATAGTGTGAGTGACCCTGTGGGGACTGCTCTGGGATCCCCATGTTTCACTGATCTGATTACAAGGAATTCTTGACAATGAGTAATCAGGACAATAGGTGCTGTTTCCAGCAAGTATGGATGTAGTAATCATTCTTCTTGATGAGAGTACCAGATTGTTCTGAAAACCAGTGAACTGAGCTCTGTGGAAAACAGAACATGTATTTTGTAGAAGCATAAGTTTAAAACAGCCAGGAACACTCCCAATTTCATTTTCAGCAACAGCAATATTTTAAACAAGAGTTCTGCAGATCCTAGCTCCCAGGGAGGAGTTCTTCAGCTAAGTTCAGAAGGCATGAAAAAGCAATGAGCCAAAACCCTGCTGATAGAGGCCATCACTTCAGGGACTTAGTATGTAAAGACTCCTTAGAACACAGGAAGGATGCCTTGCTGTCTTGCTAGAATAGGAACATTTGAAATCTCTTGCCCAAGACTATGAACCAAAAACCTTTAAAATTCACAAGCCAGAGTTAAAGTCCAAGTTCTGATTTACCTTAGAAATCAGAACTTCTAGGTGAACCCTAGAAAACCATTGAATTTCTCTGGAAATATAATGCCTTTATTATAATTTCACTTAAAATTAAAAAGAAAATCTTGGTTAATGGTGAAATAAAAAATTCTAAAGAGCAAAAAGGAATTAAAAGTTAATTATAGTTTTACTTCTCAGAAGAAAACTCTTAGCAATTGTTAAACATCTTTTCCTCCTCTTCCTTCTTCCTTATCACCCTTTCTCTTCTTTACCTGTTTATTCATCCATCTACCCCTTTATCCATCCATCTGATCATATGTGCACCTGTCCACCTCTGTCTATCTATCCATCATTCTATTTGTCTGTCCATCCATCTATCCATCCATCCAGCCAACTATCCATCATTTCACAGGTTCAGTAGAATTATGATATCCTTAGGGTTTAATTTGTTTCTCAACTCAAAAGTGTTCCTTAATGTCCTTCCATGTCACTGTTGTGGATGGTCTTTTCACTGTCTTTAGAGAAGATCTGGAAAACCCAGTGGACAACCACTTTTTAAATTAGTTTATTAATAACTGGTAATATAAACCTATTACTTTTGATATCCTGATAATTGTCTTTATTTTTTTAAGTGGTAAAATAAACTGACACCAGTCTTAGGTCTGTATCTTCTAATTTTCCATAATGGATAATTTTTATTTTTTCCTCAGTTAGGCAATTCCTGGGCATTCAATGACAAGAAGGAATAAACGCCAAGAAAATTGAGGTTTGAGTGTAATATCAGAGATTCCTGATCCAAAGTGCTACTTGGGTGACAATGCTATTTAAGCCTCTTTTTGATACTTAAAATTCTTGGTTTGTGTCTCTGCCCTTGCAGCAAAGAAAAAGTTTCTGGAGAACCAAGGTCTCATGCTGGCCCATGTGGGGAATCCATTGGTTGTACTCAAGTTTTTCTTGATCAAAATGAGTTTTTTAAGGTTATTGTGATATATGAAAAGTTATAAATATATAAATTTACTTTTGAAAAGTAATATGAATATTTGGATCATATTGAAAAGTACATAGAGAGGTAAATACAAGCATAATTTTATTTCTTTGTTCAAAATTGCAATAATACTGCATATGGAATTGCTTTTTAAGTGAAAATGTTTAAAATAAAAAATTCAGGGCTAGGGAAGGAGCTCAGTGGTAGAGTGCTTACCTAGCATGTATGAGACCTGGGTTCAATCCCCTGCACCCCACTATCCCACAAATCAAACAGCATAATGATCAGTAAGTTTCTTTCCCACTCCATGTTTTCAGACTTCCTTCCCAGGGGTTACTAACCACTGCCAAAATGTTTGTGTGTGCTTCCATATATTTTCCTACTTAATTATACATTCTTTAAAAATTTTTTTAAAAGATATAGGGACGGTGAGAGAGTGAGAGAGAGCCAATTTTATTTAGTTTTTCATATGGCCTTTGCTGCTCCAATATTCCATTGTGTATGTGGTGCTGGTGTTTGAACTCACATCCTCAAGTATGCCAGGCAAGTGCCATAACCACTGAGCCACCACTCCAGCCCCTAATTATACATTTTTAAAGGCAACCTTAGGAATGACTTCATTTTCTTTTTCTTTCTCTCTTTCTTTCTTTTTAAAGAGAAAGGGAGAGAGAGAGAGAGGAAGAAAGAAAGAGAGAGAAAGAGAGAATCAATTTTTATGTAGTTTTTCATGCAGCTTTCATTGCTCCGAGACTGTTGTGCACATGGTGCTGGGGTTTGAACTCGTGTACTCGCACATGCCAGGCAAGCGTGATAACCTCTGAGCCACCACTCAAGCCCCTATATTATTTCTTTTTGCAGATAATGACAACTTTCTCATGTATTATCTAACAGGTGGACATTTAGATTGTTTCTAACATTTATTGCAGTATACCTTTAAAATATATGAGGGTCGAGTCCTGAAGTCTTTGCAAATCATAGTTCTCCAAGTACTTTCAAGTTGGGTCTCATAGCACAGAAAAAGCTTTACTTTTCATTTTTTAACTCTCATTATGATGGCTTTAACTTGAAAAGGAAAAAGCTTATGAATATGTCATCCTGATAGTTTGTGATTATTGAATATGGTCTAGAATTGACAATCCATCTTGTCTTCTATGTTCAAATGAAAATAGCCCACTATCCTTTCAATTCAGATTCCCCCAAATCATCCACTCTATGAATTTATTAAGGGACAAGGCTTTCTTCTATAGCCTGGAATTCAGTGTTTGAAATTGGAGCCATGATGGAAAATTACAGCAGTGAATTCAAAAGTTGCACGTCCCTGTAAACTCTCCTCAGATAGTTCAGTGATGCTCTTTAGAAGTGTCAGCCAACCTTGGGTCTTGTCTCCATCTTTATTTGAACTCATAAAATGTGACATTATAAATTCAGGAATTAAACAGCAATGCTAATACAGAACTACTTCTGGAGGTGGTACATGAATGCTAATTATCATCCTTAAAATAATCCCCTAGACACCAAACATTTTCTGAAATAGCTTTGTTATAATAAATACATCTGCAAATAATCTTTTATGAGCATAATTCATATGTGCATACATTTTTGACAGCATGATAAGACGTAGGAAGTAAGAGCACATTTTCACTCTTCCTGAACTTCCTTGGTCACCTAAGAGAACTTAGGTCGTCCTGGTGAATGTAGAGTGCCTAGAATTATCATACATAACTGGTGGTTCCATGACTTAGTTTTATTTTTCTAAGTCATAAAATGTCTTAATTTGATTTTTTAAAAACTTGTACACTGGGTTTGTTTTGGGTACTGATGAAATTAAGTTTTCCCACTTGATTCCCCTTGAAGCTCTAGGAAGGCCCTCAGCTGTCTTAACCATCTACCTGACTTCCTGAGACTCTACAGTTAGAGATGCATTCCTTAGACAAAGGAATTGCCCATGCAGGTGTCTTCTTTTAAAATGCATTTGCTGTGCAGGATGAGATTTAAAACACACATCTGGTATTAAGACATACAAGTAATAGCTAACTGACAGTGAGATCTTAGCACAAATAAGTTTACAATGCTTAGCACAAATTGACAGTGGCTCTTAGCCTTGAATACTACTGCTTGGAGGATTCTGAATAGAAGGGAGTTTCAAGGCAGGGAGTTCTGTGTTCTACTAATGATATCCATTGTGATTGGGGAAGGAAGAAGTTGTGGCATTCTTACTAATATTTGGCAATATGAAGTTTAGATATTTGATGATGGATAAATGGTTTATTTTTTTAAACAAAAATTGGGACAAAAAGTCTGGCAATAGGATTTTTATATTGTTTCTGGGTTTAAGAGGGCATATGAAAAACATAATTTAGATATGGAAATAATGGAATTTCTAGAATAGTTTTCTGAATTATAAGAAATAAACTAAGAACTGTCCTGAAAACTTTTGGGGTTAAGACAGTGTAATGGAATGGGGGGCCCTGGCATGGAAAGAGTGGGAATTTTGATGGAAGATGGGGAAAGGGAGGGAAGGAAGGAGTCTTATGGTAGATGTGACAGCATCTGGGAAACTCAGGAGAAGCAGTTATGTTTGAAGTGCCTATGTTTAGGACATGTCTTAATGTAGTTTGTGAAGGCAATGTCCACAAACTGGGCAAAATTCCCACTTCTTAGGCTGTGAATGCATGTGTCTCATCAAGATTGATCTTCATCTTTCAAAGGACACAAATGATTTTATTGTAGCTGACCAAGGTGGAGATACACCATTATCCCCATCTAAGAAAACCACACCAAATGAAAGCTGGAGGGCAGGAGTGGCCATTTGAAATGGTTTTCTTGTCCTTACCCCAACATTCATTGAGTTGTTTAGAAATAGGCAAAATTTGAACCATTCAACCCACCCTCGGCTCTACCACATTGTTCTGAATTTCTCGTCTACATTCCCCAACTTTCCTGGCCCCCAAGGGTGACATTTTAATGTAGAACAGAGCCAAAAGGACCCTGTATACCAAAGAGCAAACACTATCACCAAGAGTTGTCTCCTTCCAGGTTTGTGGCTTTAGGCGGAGAAGAACTGAGGGCCATCTCCATCTTCACTTTCCCCTTTCTCATCTCTGTTAGTTACCTCCTTCTGGTCTACTGACCCCAGGACCCCTCATCTCCTGGGTGCAGTGTGATTTTGCATTCTTCCTTCCCTTTCTCCACTGATGCTAAGGCAATAAACCGGTACTGTTTTTCCCAAAAGCTGATCTTTGTCCCAACCATCCTGAGGCCATGCACACAGCTGGTGCTATGTGAGCAAGTACTGAGGGGTCAGGATTCTCCTGTCCCTGGCCAGCCACTGACTTCAGAGTTCTTGGAGAATTCTCTTCAGCTCTTGTTGGCTTCTTGCCATTCCGATTAGGGTACTAACAGTCTCTCTCACATGGTTAATTTCTCTGGAAAGAATGTGAGAAGTAACTTTAAAACTATTAGTAACCCTTGGGATTCTAACTTAAAAGCTTGGAGCTGGTGGGGGTTGATGCAGGGAGCTTCTCTTCCATTTTTCCTGTGTAGAAGACATCGGACATTTGGCATTCTCCAAGGAGGATGGCTGGGGAAAACTAATGCAGCTGTCTGCATTAATGTATCATCCTGTGGTGCCAGCTCTTGATTCTACTTGCAATGATTCTAGCTTCTCAAGAACGTTCTGTTCTCTGATGAAGAAAAATTAAATTTCTCGTATTGAAATTATCCTCCACTTCTCATTTATGACGCTGTGGTCTTTCATCTCCCCTTGTTCTACCTTCTAACTACTTAATGTACATTTTCTTAGGCTGCTCCTAGAGGTAAGAGCACACAGATTTCAGAATATTTTGAAAATCTTGAGTGATTCTTCAGTTTAAAATAGCACTAGGAGAATTTGTAGGCATTTGCTCTGCAATAACTTGGTTTAACTCACCCTAGGCTCCTATGCCATGTGGATGACCATTTTGCCCCTCCTAAGCCATTAGGTCCTCCTTTAACCTTGCCTGAAGCACTTCAGTGCCCTCGAAGCTGAGTCAGTTCCTCTCTCTTTTTCAGGGTCCAGGAAGATTGTAAATTATGTCCCATCTCAAGAAGGATTTGAGGACAGGAATTCTATAGAGTAAAAAATAATCATTTGGGAAAGAGATGAAATGATGGAGTTATTGGGATTGAGAGAAAAGGACGAGAGATCAGAAAATGTATACAGAAGAAGACAACTCTGCCCACTTTCCCAGCTTTTCTTAGACAATAAGTTGTTCCATGAAATGAGTTTATTTGGACTCACACTACCTTGGTTCAAACCTCAGCTCTAGCTATTTATTGCTCTGTAACTTTGGACAAATAACTTAAACTCTCTGACCTCAGTTTTTTTCATGTGTAAAATTAGGCAATAATATCTCCTTTTTGGGTGGTTGTAAGGATTCAGTGTTGAAAATCCTGAGACAAGTGCCTAGCACTTACTTGGTGCTCAACAAATACTAACTCCCAAAAAGCCTTACATATTTTGAGCAAATTTGTCAGTGTTAAAATGAGCATCACAGTAATGACAATCTTTACAAACCAATGCCAGAGTAGTCTGGGGCTGGAGGACATGTACACAGGCCTGGTTCTCAGAGAAGTCTGGAAACCTAGATGTTTTACACATGCCTTGTCAATGTTGGGGCAGTGGGAGGGAAACCAAGCAAGCCAGGTTTCTAGGCCATAGTGAGCCTATAATCCTGGTCTTGCAAATAGAGGCCATTATTATATCTGTTTGCTATGTGTTCAGAAAGGAATTACAGCCTGGCTTTCCTTCAACATGGAACTAAACATCCAGAGAATAGTTTAGGAAAAGATTTAAACCATAGTGCTTTATAATAGCTCTATGAAAACCTGCCTGATGAAACCCATCCTCTCTAATAGTTATATTTTTCAAAACTCCATAAAGCTGCACAGATAGTGCACCCTCTAATGCAAACACACCCAGCAGACAAGAAGTCTGGGCCTAGTGCAGACATTTGAGGAGAGCTTCTGACTGGGCTCTAAGAGGAGCCTGCTAACTCACTGGGGTGCAGCTTTTCACCCAGCTTCCCTGGTGTCTTCAGTACAGGGGGCAATCTATGAAACAGGAAGGAACATTGGACTCAGAGCTAAAGTTCTCTCTCTAGAACAGAGATCCATAATGTAAAACCTACCCATTTTCCAAAATATGGCAGAGATCTAATTAGAATGAAAACCAAAGTTCTCTTCAAACATTAGTAAGAGTCATTACCTGCCCCTTTGATGGAGGGACCAGAGTCCTTGTGCATGATTCTGTGCAACATGTACCTGCGTGCTCATGCATGAAGGTGACTCATCTTAAACCATAGTTTCTGTGCTATTATTATTATATGTATTTATTGATTTTAAATTTTATTGAGGAGCTGTGTTGTTGTATAATCAAAATGTGTATATAGTAACAATATGATATGCTCCCAATCCTAATCCAGAGTCACCCCTACATCACCCATATCCAGTCTCTTGACTCTTCTATATTTCCCCCATGACACATATAAATGCCTATACACACACACACAAATATGCACACACAAATATATCAATCATATATATACACATGTATGTCAATAATATATATATACATACACACACATACATGTGCATTTTCCAGAATTAAAAGATTGCGTAAGTATTATTTGGCATATGGGGGGGGTAAAGAGTAAGCTACATTGTTGATGCTCCCTGCCAGATGACTCCCTGTCATCCCTCCCTCACCCTTCCCTCTCCTCTTTTCCCTCCCTAACCTACATATCTATGGTTCCCTTAGATTATGTGTTACTTTGACATAGTGAGTCTAGTACAAGCCTGGATTTTGCTCTAACCCCATAAAAGAGGGAAAACATTTAACCCTTGTGTCCCTGGGTTTGGCTAATTTTTCTCAACATAATTTCTTCCATTTCATCTATTTACTTTCAAAGGCCATACTATTGTTGTTTCTAATGGCTGAGTACAACTCCATTGTATATATATACCACAGATTTGGATCCATTCATCCCTGAAGTGAAATTTTAATGTAGTTTTTATTTGCATTTCTCTGGTTACTAGTGATTGAGAACATTTTCTAATGTGTTCATTGGCTTACCCAATTTCCTCTGCTGAGAAGTTTCTGTACAGCTCTGTGCCCCATTTATTGATTGGATTATTTGTATTTCTCATATTAAGTTTTCTTGTAAATTTTGAATATTAGTCCCTGGTCAGAGGAATGACAGGCCATGATTAATTGCTATTCTGTTAAGTTGTCTCTTGCAATTTTGACCAATTCCTTGCCTGAGCAAAAGCTTTTTAGTGTAATGGCATCCCACTCATTGATTCTTTTTTTTTTTTTAATTTTATTATTGAACAACCTTACAAGGTTTTAACAAAATAATATAAAATGTGTATATAATGTGTAAATATTCTGGATATTGCAATTATCCCCAGGAGTGCCCCCCCCCAAATACCCTCCCTTATCCCTCCCTTCCCTTTCCCTTTATAACTCTAAAAAAATTTTTTCACTTTGGAAGTCTTGTTGAGAAAGTCATTGCCTACTCTCATATGTTGGAGTGTTGGTCTTATTTTTTCTTCTAGCAATTGTATGAAAGCTGGATTAATCCCTAGTTCCTTTATCCATTTTGATTTGATTTTTGTGCAAGGTGAGAGATAAGGAACTAATTTCAGCTTTCTGCAAATGGCTGTCCAGTTTGTCCAGCACCATTGGTTGAACAGGCTCTTACTCCACATATATTTTTGTCCACTTTTTAAAATAGCAGATGAATAAAAATTTGTGGGTTTGTTTCAGATTCTTCTATTCTATTCCATTGGTCTTCATGCCTATGTTGATATCAATACCATGCTGTTTTTGTTACTACTGCTCTATAGGACAATTTTAGATTTGGTATTGCAAAGCCACGTGCTTCATCTTTCTTGCATGGTAATATTTTGGCTATTCTGGGTTTCTTGTTAGTCTAAATGAATTTGAGAATTGCTTTTTCATTATCTGTAACAAATGATATTGGTATCTTGATGGGGATTGCATTGAATCTGTATAGTGCTTCGGCAGAATGGCCATTTTAATTATATTAATTCTGCCTAACCAAGAACGTGAAATGTCTTTCCATCTTCTCAGTTCTTCTTCAATTTCTTTCTTCAATGTTTGATAATTTTCATTGCAGAGGTCTTTTACTTACTGTGTTAGATTAATTCTCAAGTATTTTTCTTTTTAGGATATTGTGAATTAGACCAAATTCCTCATTTCTTCTTCTTGCCCTATTATTTTTTTCTACCAAAAAAGGATTTCTGAGGGTTTATTTATAAATTTATAAATTTTTAAATTTTTTTAAATTTTTGAACAACCATACAAGTTTTTAACAAAATACTATCAAATGAGTATAGATTCTGGATATTACAATTACCCCCAGGAGTGCCCCCCCAATTACCCACTCTTATCCCTCCCTTCCCCTTCCCCCCATATCTCTAAAAAAAGGATTATGTTGTATAGCATTATATCTTATCTGGATTTAACACATAATAATAGCCCAACTTTCTCACTGGCTAGGAATTAGTCCCAACCTCCACAGATGAGTGGAGACAATCGACCATTAGTTCTCTGGGTTAAGCTGATTTTACTCAGCATGATTTCTTCCATAGCCATCCATTTACCTTCAAAGGCTGCAATATCATTGTTTCTAATTGCTGTGTAATATTCCATGGTGTAAATGTACTAAAGTTTTTGGATCCATGCATCCAGTGAGGGACATCTGGGTTGTTTCCATAGCCTAGCAATAGTATTGCCCTATTATTTTTAGCATATCAGAAAGCTATTGATTTTTGGGTATTGATCTTGTAGCTTGCCACTTTGCTTAATCTGTTTATAAGTTCAAGTAGTTTTCTGGTGGGGTTTTCTTGGGTCTTCCAGATATAGGATAAACTCATCAGCAAAAGGGGATAGTTTGTGTCACTGTAATGTGCTGATTCTAAGTCCCCTGGAAAGATTCCCAGGAGTGGAATAGCAGGGTCGTATGGTGGAGTCATCCCTAATTTCTTAAGGATTCTCCATACTGCTTTCCAGAGGGGCTGTACCAGTCTGCAGCACCACAGCAATATCGATGTTCATGGCAGCACAATTTACCATTGCTAGGCTATGGAAACAACCCCGGTGTCCCTCACAGGAAGAATGGATCCAAAAACTGTGGTACATTTATACCATGGAATATTACACAGCAATTAGAAACAATGACCTTGCAGCCTTTGAGGGTAAATGGATGGTTATGGAAGAGATCATGATGAGTA
>PVKS010019406.1:0-38434 GCA_004027875.1 Aplodontia rufa | reverse complement strand
ATCTTTCCAGGGGACTTAGAATCAGCACATTACAGTGACACAGCAATATCGATGTTCATGGCAGCACAATTTACCATTGCTAGGCTATGGAAACAACCCCGGTGTCCCTCACAGGAAGAATGGATCCAAAAACTGTGGTACATTTATACCATGGAATATTACACAGCAATTAGAAACAATGACCTTGCAGCCTTCGAGGTTAAATGGGTGGTTATGGAAGAGATCATGTTGAGTAAAATCAGCTTAACCCAGAGATCTAAGGGTCGATTGTCTCCACTCATAGGTGGAGGTGGGGACTAGACCCTGGACAGTGAGAAAGATGGTCTAGTAACATGAGTTAAATCCAGATAAGATGTAATGCTTTATAATCTAATACTTTTTTTTAGAGTTATAAAGGGAAAGGGAAGGGAGGGAGAAGGGAGGGTAATTGGGGGGGGCACTCCTGGGGATAATTACAATATCCAGAATATTTACACATTTTATACACATTTTATATTATTTTGTTAAAATCTTGTAAGGTTGTTCAAAAAAAAAAAAAAAAAAAAACTCCACTGCCTGATGTGAAGGGGGAGTTGAGCACCTGATTGGTGAAGGCTGCTGAAGGAAGACCCCAATTTTCAAGTCAACTATAAAATAGTAAGAAATTTGGAGATAGCCCTGTCTCCTTTGTCATTCTGTGCTCAGAGACTGCCCACTCTGAACTTTGAACCTTACTTTGCTTTTACTTGGCTTTCACCTCTCTTTCACTTACAATAAAATTCTCTTGCATGACTTCTGGTGTCTGACTTTAAATTTTCTTTCATCGGAACACAAGAACTGAGGTTTGGAGTTTCAGCTCCCTGCTTTCCTGTGACACCCGATAAACCCTGTTTATGTGAAGTAGTAGTTTTTAGATTCTTTGCAACTAATATTTATTTTATTGTTTTAACTATTCGTATTAGTTTCCTTGTGATGCCATTCGTGTCTCCCCAGATTTGAAGAATGAAACTGAGGGACGCCGAGGCAAGCATACCAGACAGATTTTACTTTAAGAAAACAATAGAAAACAAATCATAGGGAAAAGAGCACAGTTCCCCTAGAGTGGGAGAAGAGGACAGAGCAGAAGAGGGGATGGGATTCACCCTTTTTATAGTTTCATAACCATTATTTTCTCTCCCCAAGGTCTAGGAGCATGCGTACGGACGTTCTGGCTAGACCAAGTCTTTGGCCTTTGTTCGTTTATCTTTATTAGCAGAAGGAATGAAATGCCTTTGTTAGCAGAAGGGAGCGTCTGCATTTGGAGCCTCCTTACCAGCATTGCTGATGTCAAATTGATATGCATATTTGTTCATTAGGAGCAGCAGATACTCTTTGTCCTCTTAAAAGAAAAAAGAAGCAATTTCCTCTTGATCAACACAAAGTTCCAACTACACTTTTTCCCTGTCACACTAAGGCTGCTCTACCAAGTTACCACATACTTGGTGGCCTAAAACAATGGAAGTGTAATCTCTCACAGTTTTGGAGGTCAAGTCTAAAATGGAGGTGTTGGCAAGTTGTTTCCTTCTGGAAGCTCTGAAGGAGAATTTGCTCTATACCCTCTCCTAGCTTCTGGTGGCTACTGGAAATCCTTGATGTTTCTTGGTTCGTAGACTGACCTCTGCTTCATTTTTACATCACAATCTTCTCTGTATATTTTTTCAAATTTCTCCTTTCTCCTATAATGACATTTGTTGTTGAATTTTGAGTCTACTCTAAATCTAGGATGATGTCAACTAAGACCCTTAACTTAATTACTACTGCAAAGACCCTATTCCAAAATAAGTTTACATTTCAGGTACCAGGATTAGGATTTAAACTATCTTTTTTTGAGGGACACGATTCACCCTAGTGTACCATATATGTTTTTAAAAATTTTCTGCCTTATATACAAAGCACAATTAAATTTTGAATATATTAAGGATATGATTGCAGAAACTAAGAAAAATGAAAAGTTGAGGTAATTGTCTGGAAAATTCCAGGGAACAGTCAAAACCTATTTTGGTTTGAAAATTTGTATGATGATGTAGGCAAATTTTCTTAGCCTTATAAGATAGAGGAGTGAGAAAGGATTGAATAATAACTAGGAGGTTTGGAGACAAATTTGCGAACAGAGGAGATAAAGATATCTCAGGCACATAAAGATTCTGAAGGTTCAATGGCTTGGGTAAATACTTCACAGTTTCAGACTTTTACTACAAATGTTGTGTTAATCTGTTTTGTGTTGCTGTTACAAAATACTTGTGGATGCATAACTTATAAAGAAAAAGTCTTACTTGGCTCATGATTTTAGTGGATGGAAGGTCCATACAGAATTGTGCTGGTATCCTGGAGAGTGTTCCTTACTGGAATCAACCTGCTTGCAAGGCAGAAAGGGAACTGGCCAGAACAGAAACGGCACATGTATGCACAAGAAAGCAAGAGGACAGGAAGTCTTTGGGATTTCTCTTTTTCTAACAATGAGCAGGAACTCATTTTCTCCTATGAGAGCATGAACCCATTCTTGAGGTTGGGGCTGCCCATAACTTAATTATTTTGTTGGGACTCACCTATTAAAGGTTTTATGATGCCAAAACCACCACACAAGAGACCAAGCTTCCAGAATAGGACCTTTTGTGGACAAACACTCAGAAAAATGTAGTTTTTATTTCTTACAATCCAGAATTTGGTTTTTATTTGTAATTTTATAATTTAATATTTATTTGGAGTGAGCTACTTGGTTAACTACATTTACCAAACTGACCCTTCGATTAATCAGTACACAGATTTTGCTCTTCTTTACTAACTTCTTTTGGTTAGTGATATTTATGTGATTGAATAATGTTGTCATTGCTTTAATCTTGATTCCTTTTACAATTTTCTTGGTCTGTGATGATGAATTAACATAGTGAATTTTCAATAGCAATGGAAAATTGATTAATACTTTCTTAAATGTAGCACTTTTTGATTCTTTTCCCATACTGTGTATAATTTGATGAATTCTTCTAAATATGCTTTTTTGGGGTTTTAAATAAAACAGCTGTGTTTAACAAAATAGTCAGCTGAGTTCTAAGATTAAAAAATAATGATGTGTTAAGGAGATTGTACAATAATGAGTCATGGTTTAAATAGATTTATTAGTTATGAAAGTGGTGAGTAAGCAACATTTTAATTAAAGACCATAGTGATAAAAAGATCACGTTAAGCAACTTTTGTCCTTTTTTATTAACCAAAATGTGATATATTTAGTGCATTAAAAAAGAAATCCTTGGTGCAGTTGACATTTTGGGTTTCTTAACGCTGCTGGAACAGATGTGTTCTTTGTTGGACTGGAAAAGTTGAGAAAAAGTGAAATTAGAGAAAGCAGGGCTGGAATAACTGTCTTAGAGAAAACAGTGGGATCACTGGTATGAGTGTAAATAGCTTTCAAAGAAGCAAGAGGGCTATAGTGCACATGTGTGTGTGTGTGTGTGTGTGTGTGTGTATTTGTACATGTATAAGATGGATTACTGATTCTATTATTTGAAAGTGAAATGTCCCCCAAAGGTCTATGTGTTAAAGGCTTGGTCCCAGTGTGACATTATTGGGAGGTGGGTCCTTGAGGGAGCTACTTAGATAATTGGGGACATGATCTTGGAGGAGATTGTGGCTCCTTGCACTCTTTCTCTTCCTGTTTCTGCTTGCTTCCTGGTTCATGAAGTGAGCAGTTATTTTTTGTTTTTGTTTTTGTTTTTTTTCTCCTGCCGTGTGTGCTCCTGCCTTAGTGTGCCGCATTGTCAAAAGCCCAAAGCCATGTGGCCACTTGATGGTAGACTGGAACCCTCAGAACTATTATAAAATATACCTTCTCTCTACTTCTTTAAAGTATTGAGAAACTGATTAGTACAATTGATTATTGGTTAGAAAAGACAAAGCATAGATATCCTACCTTCTGACTGTTTCATTTTTATCCTCTGTAGGTTTTAACATGTTCTAAAAAGTGTTCCTGTTAATAAAATAATATTTATGTGATTGAATTAAATATTGAAAGCAATATTTATGTGACAGTTTAAAATTATAGTAATATGGCTAAATAGTGTGGTAAGATTTTATTTTGGCAGAAAGGAAGAAAATTCTTTCATGCTTTTTAAAGATCTAGTTCAGAGAGGGAACAACTGTGAGAAAAGAGCCCACCCTGCTGGGAGAGTTTGGAGTAAGGGAGCTGAGGGTGTATCTATCTCCCAGCCCTTCACTGCACCTGGGGGGACAGATGGGTAGTGGAGGCAAATGCTCCCCCTTGGATTAGCCACTTTTTTTTTTTTGTCTGTACTAAATAAGAAAAGTCCAAATATCTCCTGCTTAGGCTTTTAAAGAAAAGGTACGTTATAAGAAGGAAGGATGAAGAGGTTCAAAAGAGAAAACATATTTCTTTATCATTACCAAGATTTTTATGAATTTAGAAATAATGTGTCCTAACTTAGGTCAGTGTGGGAAGGTGGAAAGAATTAGGAGGCTTGGATTCTAGCCACACTTTTCTGAGCCTCAGTTGCATCCACAGTAGAAATGGGAATGGGCAGATGAGAATATAATGTGTGACCAAATACAAACTAATAAAGTCAAAGTTGTGATTTGATCCTTAAGTAGTCTCATTATTATTGTATGGACTTTGAAACTATCATTCAGCTTTTTTCAGATATTTTTCATTGAAATAGTACCAGGGTAAGGGATGAAATTTCCAAAGTTCATCATTGTTTTTGTGGAAAACTAGCTAATATTTCACAGCTCTCTCATTTGAAGGTGGATTGATATATTTGACTAGTTAAGTTTAAAAAAGTCCAAGGCAAATCATCATAAACAAACTAAAAGAATAATCACTTACTGTGAAGGAAATATTTGCATCTTATATTAGGACAAAGGGCTATATATCTTTCATTTGGAGACAAGTGTGTGCGCGTGTGCATGTGTGTACATGTGGTGTAACACCACTCAGTGCCATTCAATAGAACTTCCCGTGATGGTGGAAATTTACTTATCAGCACTGTCCAATGCACTAGCCACTGGCCGCATGTGGCTTATGACTATCTGAAATGCAGCTAGTTTGAGTGATAAACTACATTTTAAATTTAATTTGAAAGAGTCACATACAATTAGTGTGTTGAATAGTGTGGCTTGTGTCAATTTGAGCATAAAATCTTGACCTCTGACTTTCCCATTGTGCCTATTTGAGGAACAACTTCAAACATAACCAGCTATGCACTTGGGATACAAATCCATCTTTACCTGAGCTTGGAGAGCACATGCCCTTGGATGTGCTATGTATATGTAATTTTGGTGCTAAATGTGAAAAAGTAGGAACAATTGTGGTATCCCACTAGCCGCATGTTGAAAAGTTAGGAAAGAAGCAATAAACACCATTCTGTGATATACTAATTATTTCCTTTTAGGGTGACTAGCTGGTGACATGACCAGACTCCACAGTACATGTGAAGATGAAAGGCCCTCAGCTAGACCCCAGTTTGTTGGAACTAGCATTTCTCAAAGGTAATGGGCTCCAGAATTTGCTTCTGTAATGCACATGTACTATTTACTAGCAACCACAAATCTGGTGTTCCATGGACTGCAGGTTGGGAAAGACTATCGAATGAGTGGTTGCTGTTCCCACCACAAATTATATTTTCAATCACTCGTTTACTGATTGTTTTTTGCTGTTTTCTATTTTGCTCTTTTCTTTCCTATGTAGCTGGTACTAATGTGAAGAGCCTCCAGAGGCCTTGGTGAGAAGAGTCATGCCATTGCTTCTACCACTAATGAGTACTTCAATACCTGTCTAAGCCCAATTTAATATATACAGTCTCTACATGGTAATGAAGGATTTCTGGCCCACCCAATTTTATCAATGAATCCTACAGCACCTGATTCATGGTGGGCATCTCTTAGCTTGATATTTTAATAGAGGTTGGTGTTAGAAGTTCAAGGATTTCTGTTTCTTAGTGACAGATAAAATTGCAGGTATTTATCATGTACAACACAATGTTTTTAAGTATATTTCCATTGTGGAATGCTTAAATATATCTAATTAGCGTCTGCATTTCTTCACATGGTTAGCATATTTTTGGTGGTGATAATAATTTACATATACTCTCAAAGTTACTTGAGAATATAATTTATTACTATGGTCCCCATATTGTGCAATAGATCTCTTGAACTTATTGCAATTTAGTAATCACCATGCAACTGCAATTTAGTAATCAGCATTCTATTCTTCACTTCCATAAGATTGACTTTCTTAGATTCAATATATGAGTGAGCTCATATGTTGTATTTCTGTGCCTGGCTTATTTCACTTAATGTAGTATCTTCTAGGTTCTTTCAGGGAGTCAAAAATGACAGATTTTTTTTTCCTTTTATGACTGAATAGTATTCCATTGTGTACATGTAGCATAGTTTCTTTATCTATTCAGTCATTGATAGTCTGATTCCATGTTTTGGCTATTGAGAATAATGCTGCAGTGAACATGGGAGGGCAGATACTTCTTCAATGTACTGATATAATTTCTGTGTATATTTACCTAGTAGTAGGATTGGTAGATTATATGGTAGCTTTATTTTTAGTGTTTTCTGCAGGAAAAAAATGTTCAAGACAGTTGTGAAGTCAAAGAAGGTAATGGTTTTCCTAATGGCAATACTAACACCTTCCCCACCAATAGCGAGCAACAGGTTTCTTTGTGCCACCTCCTTACCAGCTCTTCTTTTTGTCTTTTTGATTGTTATTCTAATAGGTATGGGATGACATCTGACTGTGGCTTTGATTTGAATTTCCCTGGTGATTAGTGATGGTGGTTATTAGTGATGATCTTTTCAAACACTTGTTGGGCACTTGTAGGTCTTTTGATAAATGTCTGTTTAGGTCTTTTCCCCATTGTTAAAATGGATTAGTTTCTTTCTTATTGAGTTGTTTGAATTGTCATATGTTTTTATATTAACCCTCAAAGTTCAATGATTCTAATATGAATTCACTTCATTTAACAAGTAAATCGAAAGTACACCACACCAAAGATGCCTGAAAATTCAGTCCCTCTGGTTTATAACCTTGTTATAATTTCACAGCACATTTAACTAAATGGAGAATAGTTTTTCATGTTCAGGTTTTCTATTAATATCCACCATAATTTCCTATTAGTCTGTGCACTTAGTTTATCTTCACACTTGCTCAGCCAAGCAAGATAAGTGACTATAATTACAGGAAAATGCAGCCTCTTTAGAGTCAAAATATTCTCTGCGCTTATTTTTATTCAGAACATAAATAATAACTAAAAAGTCAGTCAAATTTACTTTTACCTTTGCCAAATTATTAGAATTTCAAAGGCCATGCTTGGCTAAGAAATATGGAAAGGAATTTTTTTTTTTTGGTCAAAATATTATGGTTCACACCCCAAACAAACATAAATGTTTTTAAACTGAAGGAAATTTTAAGATAAATAAAACTTTTGCTGTTTAAATCTAAGATCATAGCAGAATATGTTCTTATTTTTGGACTTCATTATATATATTACCAGAATTATCATAGCAGATTAATAGTTAGGCAGCCATTTCCTTATTTATTACTATTTTTCTTTTTTTTTAAAATGAGCACTAGTGTCTCAAATGGACTTCCTGGGTGAAGTCAGCAAGGATGGAGTTCTGACTTCTTATATCTAGAGAACGTAGATGTCTTTTCAGAAGTTTGTCATTGACATACTTTGCTTCTTACATAATCTTAAGATGTAAATATAATAGATCATGATATGCTTTCTTTTCATAAAAATTCTAAAAGATTTAGATAATTTTTTTCTTTTACTGGAGATCATACTTTTTACTTACAGCCAAACTCAAACTAGACACATTGTATGATTTAGATTTTACTAAGAATTTAATCTAAATACATTGTGCTTTCTAAATTTTATGGGAATTTGAATGTATAAACTGACAACCATGTAACATAATATACTAATGTGTCTTACCTGTAGTATATGAAAAAATGAAAACAAGGGCAGTTTCAAGGCTGGTCTGTTAGGTGACTGTGAACAACATTTGCAGAACTGTCACATGGTGGTACAGTTTCAGCCGTTAAATAAAAAATGCCCACCACCATCAGTCAGGATCCTGGGCACTGTGCTATTGTTTTTTTTTTTAAAGAGAGGAGGGCAGTGAGCGGGGGGTGGGGGGGGGAGGGCTAGAGAGAGAGAGAGAGAGAGAGAGAGAGAAGAAACAGAGAGAATCAAATTTTATTGAGTTTTTCACATGGCTTCCGTTGCTCTGACACTTAGTTGTGTAAGTGGGTGCTGGGGTTTGAACTGGTGTACTTGCACATGCAGAAGCGCTGTAACCCCCAAGCCACCACTCCAGTCCCTGTGCCATCGTTTGAGTCAGCTTTTTTGCTGCTGTGATCAAAAGACCTGACAAGAGCAATTAGAGGAACTAATTTGGGACTCAGAGTTTCAGAGGTCTTAGTCTGCAGAGGGCCACTTCATTCTTTTTGGGGCCTGAGGTGAGGTAGAATATCATGGAGGAAGAGTGGGGTGGAGGAATCTGCTTAGGGCATGGTACCAGGATGAGAAGAGAGAATTCTGCTTAACAGGGACAAAATATTCACCCCAGTGGAACACCCCCAGGGGCCTACATCCTTCAGCCACACCCTACCTGCTTTAGTTAACATCCAGTTAATCCCTATCAGGGAATTATTGTACTGATGACTTTAAACTCTTATAACCTAATCATTTCATCTCTAAACTTCTTACATTGTCTCACATATGAGTTTTGGGGGGATACCTCATATTGAAATCGTAACAGCTATCTTTTGTTTATGGGAATTGTAACTTTGAGGGTCTGTGATGACTCGTATGCTGTTATTTTACCATTTACTGTTATTATAATTTAAAATGTTCTTAGAACACATAATTCATCACATTATTTAGTTGTTGGTACTTTTTTAGTGCTGAAAAGCAAGCTTTCACAATCAGTAACCTTGGAATGTAATAAGAGATCATGAAATGCTGCGAAGATTTCTTATAACTGTCATGATATAGGATGCAAAAATTTGGAGAACCCTGAAAATAATATTGCCAAATTGAAGTGAGGTGTTAAAGAAAAAAAAGCAAATTTGTTAGAAATTATTCATTCTAGGTAGATATTTCCAACATATTCTCAACTTAATACGGGAAAAGTAGGCTTGAAGTATCCAAGTTTTGAAATATGTTGTCTTTACCAACTTGGTGCTTGTGTAAAAAGCCTCTGCTCTAACATCAAAACAATGTCATACTTTAATAAAAAAAATAGGAATTTGTTTTAAAGATGGAAGTTTTGAAACAGAAAAGTGTGGAGGGAAAGAGGTTTGATTGAGCAAATCAATATCTAGTATCCTTTTGCCTTTGTAACACTCAAAGCTATCTGGATCTAAAATTCACTTTCATTTTAAAAAGATGATGTAGAGAATAGACCAGTGGACAAGAAGAGAGGGCAATTGAATACAGGAGATGATGATGATGATGATAATAATAATAAAAATTAAAACCTTACCAGCCTGGTATGCTTTTATATTGGAAAGATGGATAATCTTAAAGAAGTAAATAAGACAGATCTATTTATATTCCTTTCATCATTTTAACTTTTCTACTCTAAGCCCTGATTATCCCCCAAGCACATCTTTTCTACCAACTAGATCCTTACCCTAGCATGATTTTTGAATGTCAAGACCCTAAATATGCTACTATTCATGTATTTATTTATGGATATTTTAGTTATCAGAAGTGGCATTTTCTCCCCACAACATATTCCAGACCATTTTCCAGGGCTGGTGCACAAGCCCAGCCTTGACTACTGTAAAGGCTTCTAGTAAATTTCTGGAGATGGGTAATAAGCATGGTGATTTTATTTCCTATATATAATATATAATCCTATACATAATATATAAAATAATACATATTTATTATATATGATGATATAAAATATATCCTATGGATAACAAAGAGTGTTGAAATAAATTATGGCTTATGTGTTGGATACCTTGGAGAGTCAATTTAATTTAATTCTGTGAAACAGTAGGATTTCTCAGATACATTTTGTATGAACAGTCTTCATTTTTACATTAGTGTTATGGTTTGGACGAAAGGTGTCCCCCAAAAAGCTCAATATGTGAGACAAGGCGAAGGCTGAGAGGTGAAATGATTGGGTTATGAGAGCCTCAACCCAATCAGTGAATTAATCCCTTGATAGGGATTAATTGGGGTAACTGTAGGCTGGTAAGGTTTGGCTGGAGGAGGTGAGTCATTGGGGGTGTGTCTTTGGGGTATATATATACATTTTATTAGATGTATATAGAGATACAATTGAGGGAGAAACATTATCAAACCATCAATAACCAATGTATATATACTTAGTTATCCAGGGCTAATGCCAAATCATGGATGCCCAGCTTGGGTTTCCCCTGTTGCTGTTTCCCCCAGAAGAACTCTTGTGTTAAATGGGTATCTCATGGAGGAACGACATCTGCTTCTGAGATGGTTCCCCCATATTCCCACTCTCCAGTCTCCTAGCATGGGGTATATATTTTGTATCTGGCGTGGAGTTTCTCTCTGCTTCATGATGTAATGTCTTGAGCTGCTTCCCTCGACCACACTCTTTTTTTTTTTTTTTTTAAAGAAAGAGGGACAGTGAGAGAGAAAGAGAGAATCAATTTTATTTAGTTTTCATGTGACTTTTGTTGCTCCAACACTTTGTTGTGTATGTGGTGCTGGGGTTCAAACTCCCATACTTGCACATGCTAGGCAAGCACCATAACCACTGAACCACCACTCCAGCTCCTCCACCACACTCTTCCACATTGATGTCCTGTCTCACCTTGAACCCCAACAAATGGAGCCGGCTTTCTATAGACTAATACCTCTGAAACCATGATCCCCCAAATACACTTTTCCTCCTTTAATTGTGCCTGTTGGGTCCTTGGGTCACAGAAAAAAAAAGACTAAAACAATTAATATGGTGCTCAAAAATACTATCTTTTGGAGGAGGAATCCAAGCTAATGAAGTAGGAAAGACAAGATGGAAAGGGAGGGAAGAAAGCAAAACAAAAACAAAATAAACAGTAGCAACAAAAAAGCAAGTGAGTGGGAATGTTAATCAGTTTTCCATTACTGTAACAGATACCTGAGATAATCAGCTTATAAAGAGTAAATGATTATTGTGAGCTCATGGTTTGGGAAGTTTTGGTTCACTACCAATTAGCACCATTTGCTTTGGGTCTGTCATGAGGCAGCACGTTATGGCAGGAGCCCATGGTACAGCAAAACTGTTCACCAGGAAGAAAAAAGAAAGGAATAGGAGGGGTTGAGTTCCCAATATCTGATTCAAGGTCACAAACCCCAGTGATCAGAAGACCTCCCACTAGACCCCAGTTCTTAAAGTTTCTACCACCACCTAACAGCACCATGCTGGGGACTAAACACAAGGCCTTCGGGGAACATTTATGTTCCAAACTGCAGCAGTGGGTTATTGCTATGTGTGACTGGGGTTCAGTCCTAGGGGAGAACTGAGAGCACGCAGAGCACCCTGGACCTATTCTCCCAGAGGACCGGAAGTTGGGTCATTATGCATGAACTTTTCCCTTGTGTTTTTAACCCCTCTGCAGTCCAGTACTCCCATCCTCCTGCAGGGTCAAATATAACATTCAAGCACAGAAGAGAGACAGGCCTTGAGGAGGGACGTTAACTTGCCAGGTGCTGCAGGTCTCAGCTGCAAGTGAGCTCAGGTGTGTTGAAGGAATGGGAGGGCATCATCACCTGCTGCTTGCACAGGTGAATAAAGAAGTGTTCAGTAAAGAAAATGTTGAAACCTTAATTGTAAATAGAATTTATCCACATACACTTTATAGGAATAGTCTCTTCCACTTTCCATGCATAGATTTTCTGTCGGGTTGATTGCTTCTTTTGTCAGCTTTGGCTCAAGTATACATAATGATTTCCCAAGGCATTTGGTCTTAGGACATTCCTTTTCAGGTGGAAAATTTCCAAAAATACATGTAATATCAGGCCCTAAAAATATGAAACAGCAACAGTTATTACCACGGCAATAAAGTGAATTTGTAAAGAATCTTTAAAACTGAAGACAAATGTCAGACAGTTTTATAAAGCCAACAACTTCCTTAGACACCCACGTAAGAGAGAAAATGAAAATTTACACAATGTATATATTTTTAATATCTGGACTTACTAAAGATTGACATATTTATTGTAATGTGGACTGTGCTCCAATTTAATGAATCAAAATGTGCAATGTTAAAGAGTCAAATATAGCAGTGAATAGAAAGTTCACATATTATCTTAAGGCAATCCTATTTTTATACAGCAAAGACTCATTTAATTAAAAAAATTCTTTTTTAGGTGCTGGAGATTAAACTCAGGGCCTTACACATGCTAAGTGTACCTTCTACTTTTGAACTGTACCCTTGCTCCCAAATTTAGCATTGTTTAATAAAAAAGTCATTTTTGTGAAATCATTTGGCTGCCAAATATTTGGAGCTTTAATTTATTATTTATTTATTTATTTTCAAGAGAGAGAGGGAGAGGGAAGGTGAGAGAGAGAGAGAGAGAAAGAGAGAAAGAGAGAATCAAATTTATTTAGTATTTCATCTGGTCTTTGTTGCTCTAACACTCAGGTGTGTAGTTGGTTTGAACCCCGGTTCTCACACATGCCAGGCAAGTGCAATACCACTGAGCCATGGCTCTAGCCCCTGGAATATTTATTAAGGATCATAGTACAAATGAATATTTGCATTTGGTTCTGTTTTTATGTTCCTTTCCATTAAAATTGGGAAAAAGTACATTCTTATTGATCTCTTTGGTAAAAGGAATAATCAAAGGAGATAAAAATTTTCTTTCACATTTAGTTCATCTCTATAGCAGGGGACTGAAACAACTTGTAACACACTAAATCTAGATCTCTTCCCATAATTCTTTACTCCTGAAGCTATTTCTTAGCTAAATTTCCCATCTCTGTTTTTCCCATTACTATGTATATAAAAAATTATGTCACTAAATTTATAGTGTTATAATGCAATATAATATTACAGCCAACAAAATAAATATAATAGTGTTATTTAAATGCTAATTATATAATATTATAGGATTACTTTTATTATAATTATATTACCTAATATAATTTATTACATCATTGCCTGATTAAATTCCTTAAACTGCTTTTTATCATATTCTATTAGATTTAAGAAGATAAGTGCTAGATCAAGGCCCAGCTCTCTTGCTATGCTCTTCATGATCTGTGTAACTATACCTCACAATCCAGGATTAACTGCCGCTGTTACCCCACCTATGTCCTATAGAAGATTCTGGCCATTTTCTTTGCAGATCTGCTTGTGCTTCTTCCCTTGACTCTATGTCATTCTCCTAACATCTAAAGGGAGCAATTTCTTCCCTTAAATTTCAGCCTGACATTCTGTATTTTGACTGACATCTTCTGACAGTCAGCCACACAGATTTCTCCTCCTTTAACTCTTATCCTGCTCATTGTGCATTGTGAACACTCTACAAGAAGTATCATGCACTTTTCCTGATTGCTAATGGTTTAAGTCTAAACTTTAAAAATAATTAATGATCCCCAGATTATAATGGCAAGAAAATCACATGGGAATTTTTTTTAATGCAGATTTTAGAGTCCCCTCAGACAATTCTGATGAAGATGGCTATTGACTAAGCCCTGAGAAATATTGTTTTAGTTTCCCCCCCTATATATAATACTACAATTCACTTATTCTTTTCAGGGTAAGTAAATATTAAATTAGCTTTACTCCTTCCCTGGGGTTGACAAAGACCTATGTTGACTACTCTTAGGCCAATAATTAAACCCTGAGGTGGTTTTAAAATCCTACAGAGTGAAAGTTATCTTAAAAAATTAGATGTTATTTTTTATTTTTTCAATGATGTAATTTTGGAGTTAACTGTATCCACTGTCAGATACCTTTAAACAGACTTGTTGACAGTTTCTCTTTTCTCTTCTGTAATACATGTTATTGCTGTCTTTACATTACAATACGTTTTTCTAGTCTCAGCTGGGAGTAAATTTCTCTGAAGTAGGATGTTGCATGTCTTGTTGATTCAATATTTAATTATAAAACCCTGAAAATAGTCATTCAGTAACATAGATAAATCTAGTTGAAAGAAAACAGTAAAATTAATATTTAAAACTAACAAGAAGATAAAATATAATTCTTTACAAAATTAGATTTATTTCCATTTAATAGACTCAAAATAAACATGCTTCCACTAACAGTTTATTCTCATCTATTTCTGCTTTTTATTATGAAATATTGGATAAAAAGATCACAGCATATAATTGGTTGAAATATACTATAATATATAATTGGTTATAATATATGTCAATTTATAGAACTAAATATTTTAGATAATCTGTTCTTTGGGTCTATCTTTGCACTTTAATCCTAACTTTAATGCTTTTTGTCAGCAAGGCACAAGAGGAATATAATCACTTTGTAGTCTTTTTTTCTTTTAGATGAATTTCAATTCATAATACATAGCTTAGGGTTTTTGTGCTAAATAAAAAACTCTGATATAAAAATTTTCCAAATTTTTCTGTTCTCTGCTCATAAAAAGTAATAGTACAGCTTAGTGACTTAAGTTTTGCTACATGAATCAAGGAGAGGTGTCAGCTGATAATAAGCAGTTGTTAATTTGTTTAAACAGGAACTATGTGGGATAGAGGAAAAAGAATAAGTGAAGATGTGAATATTGGCTGTCAAAATACACAAAAGGAGAAATAACAATGAGATTTATATAAAAGAAGGCTAACTCTACATAGCTTTCCATCCCTGGGAGGCAGGGGGACTTAAGATGGGAAATGGGACAAAGCAAAAAGGTAATTGAAAACACAAACAGGCAAATTTTTGGCAATGATACCAAAAGTAAAAAAAAAATATTGGTTTGAGAATTTAGCAAGAATGTCCAAGTAGATATCAGCTAATCAGTATGAATTTGTATAAGTCTAAACAATGTTATTAACAAGTATTAGCTATTGGAATGATTTTAGTGGGGTAAATTGTACGCTTTTATTAAAAATTGAAGGTTTAATTTATTTTCTGATAGGTTTATATCAGTTCAATTCAGAGAAAGATAGCTGATTACTGTTGGGTTCTAAGCTCTGGACTGGCACAGAAACACAAAATGTGATTGAGGAATATTAACAAAGACCTGAACAAATGGAGAGAAATACCATGTTCATGGATGAGACTCAATATCATTTAGATGTCATTTCTCTTTCAATTAATATATAGATTTAAGGCAATTTCAGTCAATATCACAGAAGACAGTTTTTAAAAATTTGGCAAGCTGATTCTAAAACCATATTAAAATGCAGAACATTTAAAATATCTTGAACCTGTTGAAAAAGAATTATGAAGTTGGAAACATACCTTGCCTAACTTCAAGACTTGTTGTAAATCTATAGTAATCAACTTGCTATGATCACAATATAAATAAATACATACAAATATATTGATGAAGTGAATAAAGAGTCCAGAAATAGACTGGGTAACAAGGAAATTTCAATGGAAAAATTTGTCTTTTCAACAAATGGTGCTGGAAAAATTGAATATTCATATGCAAATGATTGGACTTTTATCCATACCTGGTACAAAGTAAAAAATTATATAAAACCTAAATCTATAAAATTCTAGGGGGAAATTTTGTGATTGTGGATTTCTTAGATACGACAACAAAAGGTTACCAAGTATTTTTTAGATACAACACCAAAACCACCATCCATAAAAGAACAAATGGATAAATTGTGCTTCAACAAAATGAAGAACTTCTGATCTCTAAACACTGTTGACAGAATGAAAGACAAGACATAGACTGAGAAAAATATTTGCAACACACAAAAAGTTCTTTTGCCCAGAATACATAAAAATGCTCAATAATTAGTACAAGAAAACAAGCACGCCAATAAAATTAGACAGATGACTTAATAGACAATTCACCAAAGATTTATGGATGGCAAGTAATCATATAAAAAGATGCCCAGGGCTGGAGCAGTGGCTCAGTGGTTACAGTGGTTGCCTGGCATGTGTGAGGATGTGGGTTTGAATCCCAGTACCATGTACACAATGAAGTGTTGGAGCAACAAATGCCTCATGAAAAACTAAATAAAATTGATTCTTTCTCTCTCTCTGTCTCTCTCACTGTCCCTCTCTCTCTAAAACAAAAACACACAAACAAAAACAAAAAAAAAATGCCCATCATATAAATTAAAGTGCATTGAGATACTATTATGCATCCTCTGGAACTGCTATAATAAAAAAGACAGCCCATGTCATGTGTTTGTGGAACAATTGAAATTCTCATAAACTCCTGGTTGGAATGGGAAATTGTACAACCATGTAGTTGAATAGTTTAGCAGTTTCTAAAAAGTTTCTCATACACCTACCTTATAATCCAGTCATTCCACTCTTTCATTGTTGTTATTTTGGTACTGGGGATTGATCACAGGGGTATTTGACAACTAAACCACATCCTCAGCCTTCTTAATTTTTATTTTGAGGCAGGGTCTCTCTAAGTTGCTTAGGGCCTTTCTAAGTTGCTGAGGCTGGCTTTGAACTTGCGATCCTCCTACCTCGGCCTCCCAGATTGCTGGGATTGTGGGCATGTGCCACCATGCCTGGCTCAGTCATTTCACTCTTAAGTAGTTGCCCAAGAGTAATGATAGCAAATGTTTGTACAAATAACAAATATTCATATCAATTTTAATTGCAGAGGCAAAAGGTAGAAGCAGCCCAATGTTCATCAATAACTGAATGTGTAAACAACTTGAGGAATAGCCACACAACAGAATAATGCCCGGGAATTCAAGGAAAGAACTACTGTACATGCAGCAAAGGAATGAATCACAAGATCATTATTCTGAGTGAAAAGAATGCAGGCAAAAAGAAGATGTACTGCATACTTCTATACATGTAAAATTCTAGTAAGGACAAGTCAATCATTGAAAGCAGATTGTTGGTTGCCTGAGGATAGAGGAAAATCCATTGGGGTATAAAAACAGAAGAATTAGCAGTGGGGCACTAGGAAGTTTTTGGGAGGGATGGACATATTCCTTTTAGTATTTTTTTGGTGCTAAGGATTGAATCCAAGCCTTTCTAATGCTAAGCAGGTACTCTACCTCTGAGCTACACTTTCAGGCCTGATGAATGTGCTCTACATTGATTGTGTTGATGGTTTTGGGCGTGTCTTTGATGTGAATAAATACACTGTGTCCCAAATACTATAAATGGGTCAATTTTAGTTATACATAACAAATAAAGAAGTCTCCTCCACTTTTGTGCAAATGTTAGTCACCAAATTTGATTTTTTTAAAACTTATTTTTAAAAGGCTTTGCTTTTATATGTATTTTTCACAAAGAAAAAAATCTCTCCTTTGTATTTTAGGGAATAAAAAGTGATTTCAGAGGGGCAAAGGAGCCTAGGAAGTGCTTTTGTTCTGGATGTGCAATAAAACTAGCCACCTATGATAGAAATAATTTTTTATGATTTTTTAGAAATGTTTTCTATCATAATAATCAGAACCTAGCCAATGTATAGCTATGTGTCTTTTTTTTTTTGAGTCCCTGAGTAGCTTCAAAACTCTTTAATGAGAAGACCATAATATTTTATTGGTCTTTTGAAAGCCCCATAGCACAGGAATCTGGCAAAGTCCAGGTCCAATTTTGATTCAGAGATAGAAAGAGAAAATCTTCACAAGATTTTAAAAGCTTCAAAATTTAAACAGTCCCTTCTCATCATGACATTCACACAAAAACATCTGGAATACGAGTGGGAGGGAAATACTTTTTGGAAGAGATTAGCAAAGCCAAAATCAGTTTTGCAATCAGCTTCCACGTAACATCTCAATTCTGTAGACCCTGTGTTGCCCAGTTTTAACACAATGGAGCAAAAAATGTCTATATCAGGAGACACGAATATAGCAGGGATACTCTAGGATAATTAGCTTAAAAATTTAAAGATGAAAAGGACATCTTATGCAAAGATGTTTGGCATTTCAGCCAAGGGGAGAAGGAACAAGCATACCCATGTCTTCAACATGTGGAAGATTAATGAATATGAACACATCATTACTCAATAATTGAATTCATCTTGTTGTGGTACTTATTGGAACAACATTAGTCTGTGTAATAGGCCAACTTGGCAGGTTTTTAAAGAATTTTGCAAAGAAAAGTACACTTCAGAATAGTCTGGTAATCTAGAAATAAACTATATAAAATTTCCCATATATGTACATTTATTGACTTTTTTTTTTTTGCTAAGTGTCATTTTAACATTTAACATTGAACTTACTTAAAGTTGTCAAGGAAATATTTATATGACTGACAGAATCTAAAGCTGTAAAGTTAATTTTGGTGGTAGAAACCATTGGGATTTCTTGGCTCTCCAAGTAGTGATGACCTGAATATTTCCAGTTCCATTAAAATCTTCATTTTAATTTGATTTAATTGAAAACTATTTATAATTTACCAAGGAAAGTTTTTCCTCTAAAAGGAAAGATTTGCACAATGAGTGAAAGTGAGACTCCTACATTCCTAGCTTCCCAGTTCCCTTCCACTGAGGCAAACATGGAAAGCTCGCTCTTCATATAGCATAGGAACTCTTACCTTTTTATGCTTGATTTTAAATACATTGGCATTAGCAATTTTCCCTTTGTTTTCATAAAAAGTATAAATCAAATCACTCTGGTCATGGTGACCCTGTGCACATGACACTTACGCATACTTTAGTTTGTGTTTCACAACAGGTGACAGAGACAATTAAAGTGAGTTTGGATAAAATGTTTTGTGTTGAATATCAGTCCTTTTTTATGTGAACCATAATCTGCCATGAAGGTAAGCATTCTAGAATGAAGGCTGGCTTTTTTCCCTTTGATGAAAATTGGAAAAAAAAATATTTTCTAGGATCCTCATCCACCACTGCATTTAAGTAGTCCACGTGCAAAGTAGTCAGTCCGTGTCCTCTACACACACTTTTTATGGAGCTGGTTGTGTCCTGCCACTTTACTGGCAAATCACAGATTTCCTAAGGAGAACTAAACTTTGAAAAATTTGTAAATCCACTGAAAATTTTATGCTCAATTAAGTCAAATAATTACTGGATTTCTGGGTCAAGTCCTCTTCTTCAGCTTTAAATTCTATCCAATTCTTAATGAATGACTCTCAAATTCAAATCTTTTTCTTAAACTTTCCAGATTGTTTTACATCTAAATATGTACATAACATTTCCAGTTAAATTAACATTTAAAAATCACCATGTGCAAAAAGTAACTCTTGATCCCTACTCCAAATTCCTTTTCCAATTTTCTCCCTGTCAATTCATGGCAATGTGCTCATTTGGGTGTTTAAACCATAGCCCATCAATCTTGACTACATTTTTTTTTTCTCATTTCAAAAGGTTAATCCAGAAACCAATCCCACCTTCACAACGAGTCCCAAATGTGACTACTTCTTACCACTTACACTTATAGTTCTACTTGTCTGCGTCATCTCCCATTTGGATTACTGCAAGCGCTCATCTGTGCCCTACACTTGCTTTCAATCAGTGCTTCGTACAGCAGGCCCAATTACACCTTTGCTCAGAGTCCTCAAAGCCTACCATTAATTTCAGAAGGTTTATAAGACATTATAAGATGTGTCCGACCTCAAGCTTTATGGCCACATTTCCCCCACCCCACCCTTTTTTTTTTTTGCCACTCCACACCAGTCTCCTTGCTGTTTGCTAAATATGTTAAGGACATCTCTGCAAGGATCATCACACTTGGTATTTTCTCTACCCGGAAAATTCATTCACAGATATCTATCTTTATGGATTACTTCTTTGAAATCTCTCCTTAAATGTCCTTTTGTCACAAAGCCAATCCTAGTAGTCTTCCTCCTGGGATGTAACTGAAGCAAGTCTTTGACTGGGCCCCTCACCTTTCTGTATACAATGTTTGGGAGCATAAATCACTCAATCTGCTTGACTAGCAGCAGCAGTGCTCTTGGGTTGGGCTCACTATTTACACAGTGGGACTTCATAATAAGCCACTGTGGCATCAGATACATTCAATCCTTGCAAGACAGCATCAGGTGTGCCATCAGCAAGGAGTCCTGAATGAGTCTAGGACCAATTTATCTAGTCCTTCAAGTGACAGCTCAGGTTAGGAAGAGGTGCCACACTGATGGGTGCAGGTACTATCTTTGGTTGGAAGGTACATGCTCCACAATAAGTTTTGTAATCATTCCATGAGAGTATCCTCTAGTAATCAATCCATAGAGGAATGAAAGAATAAATAAATGTGTCTATTATAGATCAATAATCTTAGAGAAACCCCAAAGCTACATCTTCTCTCCAGGCACGTAAAGTTTACTCTCTGTCCTTTTAGTGTCTGATAACGTTTCTAGTATGGCATCATTTTTGCCATGATCAGTGTTGACTGATTTCACAGTTCTAGAGTATTTCACAGTTGTAGGATAACCACATTACAATGTTGACCCAAGTTCATTTTCTGATGGAGAGGGAGAAAGGATTTTGAATTTTTTTTTTAAAGAAAGAGGGGACAGTGAGAGAGAGAGAGAGAGAGAGAGAGAGAATAGATTTTTATTTATTTTTTCACATGGCTTTTGTTGCTCTGAGATTTCCTTGTGTACGTGGTGCTGGGGTTTGAACTTGTGTACTTGTGCATGCCAGGCAAGTGCCATAACCGCTGAGCCACCACTCCAGCCCCAAGGATTTTGAAATTTTTAAAAAATTGTATTTCAGCATATAGCAGGCACCCCAAGCACATTTGCTGAAAAAAAAAATGAATGAACCAATCAGTGAGCAAGCCACTGGAGGAGAAAATTTCAAACATGGTTAAGAAAATTAAAGCCAAGCTACGTTCTGGGAGAAAGTATTGGCAAAATATATACCTTATAAAGGGCTTATTTAAAATACACAATTTCTATAACAATAAGAAACCAAAAATGCATTTTAAAAATGGGTAAGATTCAAAGGGAAATTTTTTCAGAGTAGATGTACAAATGGCAAAAAAGTGATTGCAAGGATGTTTGATATTAGATAAATGCAAATTTAAACCATAACAAACTACTTCTAGTCACTCAATAAAATGGTAAACATTAAAATGCAGGTAATTCCAAGGTTTAGCAAGCATGGGTAAAAACTAAAACTCTCATACATTGCTGGTGAGAAAACAAAATAATACAGTCTGCTTCACAAAACTTTTTGTTGTATTTTGTTTTACTGCGTTAAGGCATAATTACTGTATACCACAACAAACCCACTTCTGGGTATTTATTAGAGTGATGAGTATACGCAAACACTTATAAGCAAATGTTCATAGCATCATTATTCATAATATTTACTTTTGCTCCAAAGTGAAAACACTCACTGGTGATGAACAGGAAAACGTGAAAAACCCGCGCAATGGAATACTATTCTACAATAAAAGGAACTAGCTATCAATACACCCAATAACCTCCTTGAATCTTAAAAAACATTTTGCTAAGTGAAAGATGCTAGACAAAGAAGACTACATACTCTGTTATTACCTTGGTATGACATTTTGAAGAATACACATTGTAGAACGGAAAGCAGATTAGTAGTCACCAGGGTTTGGAGTAGTAGAATAGGGTCTAATACAAACAGACTTAATAGAAAGGTTCATGGTGATGGAAATTAATTCTACATTTATCACTAAAAAGCAGACCTTAAAAAGGAATAGGGAGTATGATAATAAGTGAGCATATTCTCTTACGTATGCTGTAATTTATTTTAAAATAATAACATTATAAAATAAAACATAAGAATCTTATGTAAATATGCAAATAATAATGCAGAAATAGAGACTGTTCTTGGGGAAAACCTTTCAACATTCTGATTACAGGATTTTACAAAATGAATAATTGTGTTCAACACCTGTTTTCTCTGTTTATTGTCCAACAAATTTATATTCATTAAAGATATGGACCTTTTGCAGTGGCACATGCATGTAATCCCAGTAGTTTAGGAGGCTGAGGCAGGAGGATTGCAAGTTCAATGCCAGCCTCAGCAATTTAGTGAGACCCTGTCTCAAAATGAAAGTTTAAAAAGGGGTTGGGAGGCTGGAGCAGTGGCTCAGTGGTTGAAGCGCTTGCCTGGCATGTACAAGGACCTGGGGTGGAACTCCAGCACAAAATTAGGTATTAGAGAGGCAGAGGCTAGATGAAAAAATAAAGTGCATTTTCTCTTTCTTCTCTCTCACTCTACCGCTGTCTCTTAAATATATATATATATATATATATATATATATATATATATATATATGGATTTTCATGTGACATAAATGAAGGAAATAAGATTAATAAGATACTTTGTGCTTCTGTTTTTAGATCTTCAAGTAATAGTCTTCTTTCTATTTAAAAGAGAAGAATACATTTTTTTATGTATTATGAACTGGTAATATACTCTCACACAATTTCTTTAATTGTTAAATATTTCTTTGTGCAGTTTCTGTCACTCAAGGGCCCTAAAAGTACACAAGTAATTTAAATCTAACAATACATAGTTTAGAAAGGGAGGCATTTAAATACATATTCAAAAATCACAATGGTGGTAGGATTCTCCTCATCCCTAATTTTATTTTTATTTTATTTATTCTGCCTGGCATAGTTCTTCAGACTGGAGATACAATGAAAAATTTTATTCTTTCCATCCTGAACCTACTTTTTTCTTAAAGTCAAATATTTATTGTTTAATGATATAGAGAAAATATAAGGTATGGGGGAGATTTTGTTAGGTGTAAGCATTTGCATTGATAACCACTCATTTATATTAAGTATGTTAGATCACTTCAAAGAAAATAGAAGTAAAATCTGTTTGTTGCATTACAGAAATACACTTAAACATTTCCATCCACATAATAACAGATTTTTTAAGAGAGAGAGATAGAGTGAGAGACAGGGAACGAGAGAATCAATTTTATTTCTTTTTTTTTTTTTGTCTGTTTTTTTTTGCTCTGTCACTTAGTTGCATATGTGGTGCTGGGATTCGAACCCATGACCTCATGCATGCCAGGCAAGTGCCATAACTGCTGAGTCACTGCTCCAGCCCCTCACATTATTTTTTTTAGTTAAGAAATTTAATTGTTGTACAATCACACATTATATAAACACATTATAGAAAAAGCAATTCTCAAGTTTGTGTGGAATAACAGAAGACCCAGATTAGTCAAAACATTACTCACCAAGAAGGAGGAATTAGGCGGTACCTCAATTCCTGACCTGAAATTACACTATAGGGATATAGTAACAAAAGCAGCATGGTATTGGTATCAAAACAGAACTGAAGACCAATGGAATAGAATAGAGGATTCTGAGACGAACCCCCATATCTTTAACTATCTGATATTTGACAAAGGGGGCAAAAACATAGTGTGGAAGAAAGATAGCCTGTTCAACAAATGGTGTTGGACAAATTGGACAACCATGTGTAGACAACTGAAATTGGATCTTTACCTTTCACCCTGCACAAAATTTAAATCAAAATGGTTCAAAGATCTGGATATTAAGCCAGCAACTTTACATTTACTTGAAAAAGAAGTAGGATCAACACTACAGGACATAGGGGTCAGCACCACCTTCCTTAACAAAACTCCCATGGCTCAAGAAGTAAAGTCAAGAATAAATGAATGGGATGCAATTAAACTAAAAAGCTTTTGCACAGCTAAAGAATTAGTCAAGAGTGTCAAGAGAGATCCTACAGAATGGGAGAAAATCTTTGCCTGCTACACCTCGTACAGAGGGCTAATACCCAGAATATACAAAGAACTAAAAAAAACTAAACACTAAAATCACAAATAATCCAATCAATAAATGGGCTATGGAGCTAAAAAGAAACTTCTCACCAGAGGAAGTCCAGAAAGCCCATAAATACATGAGAAAATGCTCTACATCTTTAGTAATAAGAGAAATGCAAATTAAAACTTCAAAGAGATTCCACCTCACTCCTGTTAGAGTGGCAAAAATGAAAAATATGAACAATTATAGATACTGCAGGGGCTGTGGGAAAAGAGGAACACTGTCTCATTGCTGGTGGGACTGCAAACTGGTTCAGCCACTCTGGAAAGCAGCGTGGAGACTCCTCAAAAAAATTAGGGCTGGAACCACCTTATGATCCAGCTATCCCACTCCTGGGTATTTTCTCAAAAGAGTTAGAATCAACATATTATAGAGATACGGTTTCATCAATGTTTATAGCAGCTCAATTTATTATAGCTAGATTATGGAACCAACCCAGATGCCCCTAACTCAATTGAGTGGATTCAAAGCTTTGGTACACATATATAATGGAATACTACTCGGCCATTAGAGAAAACGATATTATGGCATTTGCAGCCAAATGGATGGAGATAGAAAAATTTTTGCTAAGTGAAGTATCCCAATCTCAGAAACTCAAGGGACGAAAGTTTTCTCTCATTTGCAGAAGCTAGACTACAACCGGAAACAGTATGTTAGATGGCTAAGCTTGTATGAATTTTTATACAAACAGGAGAACCTTGCCTAGGATACCTGGAGACGTAGGGAGGGTGGTTAGGAGGGGGGAGGGATTAGGAAGGATATCTAGGAAACTGGAGGGAGGGAGTATGGGGGAATCCACTCTGAGGTAAATCCTTGACCGCCACAAGAAGTTCATTTAACACAGGGGTTCAATTAGGGGAAACATAGAACCATGGGGAACCCAAGGCGGGGAACCATGGAATGGAATCAACCTTGGCTAACTATGTGAGTATATATTTGTTCTTGATTGCTTGATAATGATTCCCCGTTAATTGTAAGTCCATATTCAACTAATAAAAAAAAGAAAAAGAAATTTAGTTGCTGTACATTCACACATTATTTATTTTTATTTTTATTTTAAGAGAGAAAGGGACAGTGAGAGAGAAAGAGAGAAGAATAGAGAAGCAATTTTTATTTAGTTTTTCATGTGACTTTCATGCCTCTGAAACTTTGTTGTGTACGTGCTGCTGGGGTTCAAACTTACGTACTCGCACATGCAAGGCAAGTGCTGTAACCACTGAGCCACTCACTGCTCCAGCCCCACACGCATTATTCTTAATTACTAAATCTACATATGTACTCAAATTAATTCTATGACATAAAAAATTATTGAAAGATAGCATAGTAAGAAAAGGCACAGCAATCATAACCAGACTGATGGATGAATTTTTTCTGTGCTTGTCACCATCACAGAGATCAGGAAACAACACTACCAGAACCCAGGAAATTCCGGGAAGCCCTCCTGGTCACTGTGGCTCGCCAAAGGGAAATCCCTTTCCAGTCTTCTCACAGCATGATTAGTTTAGCCTGATTTTAAACTGCATGCAAATAGAATCCCATAGTTTGCGTTCTTTTGTGTGTGGCTTCTTTCATTCAACATTGTGTCTGTGAGGTTCTTTTCTATGGGCAGCTGTAGCTCGTTCCTTTCCATTATGTCAAAACTCCATTATGGAAAAATAGCAGAATTCATTTATACACTCTGCTCACTCTGCTGTTGATGGTCATTTGGATAATTTTTACTTTTGTGCAATTATGAATAATATTACAATGTTACCAAAAATATTCATGATCGTATGTTGTAGTAAGTGAATGAATTGCCATTGGGCATGTGTGGAATTGCTAGGTTATAAGGTATGTTCAGTTGGAGTAAACACTGACAAAGAAACCTCAAAGTGATTTTATCAACTTATAGTCCTACCAGCGGTGTTTAATTCTGATTACTCTGTGGTCTTGTTATTTTCTACCTCAAAATTTTTTAGACATTCTCATAGATGGGCTTTATTAAATTGTGGTTTTAACGTGTGTTTTCCTGATATCTAATAAAGCTGAACATATGTTTTATATGCTTATTGGGCATTTTTATATCCTCATTAATGTAATAGGTGGTCAAGTTGTTTTTGTGTATTTTATTTTCAACCATACTGCATTGAAAAATTTATACCATCACATTGGAAAATCACTGGGCATTCTCTTGACAAGCAGGGCATTTGCATATTATTGCAGTCCAGCAATTTCACACTTTAGGTATGCCATGCAGAGATTTTCATATGAATGTATTAGGAGTTGTGGTTTTTTTCTACTGTGAAAAACAATGACTTCTTTTTTTAGTAATTTTTTTTCTTTTAAAGAGAGAGGGGACAGAGAGAGAGAGAGAGAGAGAGAGAAAGAATAAATTTTATTTAGTTTTTCATGTGGCCTTCATTGCTTGGACACTTGGTTGTGTACACGGTGCTGGGGTTTGAACCCATGTACTGTGCATGGCAGGCAAGCTCCATAACCACTGAGCCACCGTTCCAGCCTTAATGATAGTTTTTAACAGTAGAATGGATTAATAAATTATGGAGGTTTAGCACAATAAAACATACAACTGTGGAAATAAACAAAATATAATAACACATTGTTAGATAAATGTGTAGATGCTTAATTTTAAGTGCATATACAAATTTATGAAAAAATTTTAGTATTAAAATAATGACAAATACAAAATTTAGGATAGTGATTTGTGTTCAACTGGGCAAGAAGCAGGACAATAGAACCAGGAGAACATGAGTGGGGATAAATGACATCTGTTTCTTGGGTTATAGCCTAATAGGGATTTACTATTTTATTGCTTTATAATGTATATACATTATATTTTTATAGTCTTTATTTATACTAAGTCATATACCAAAAGGCCAAGATTTTTATTATAGATGATGATAAACAGGGGGAATAATGTCTGCAGATTTGAGTAGTTAGTCCCTTGCTGTGGAAGGTGGAAGCAACTACTTTATGTGGGTTATCAGGTAATTTTGTACTTCTTTAAAAATACAACATTAATAGCAAGTGAGGATTACCTAAAACGCTCTTGTACTGGTTTATTTTTCTATGGCACAGAGGCACACACATAAAGGCTTAATAATAGTAGACTTGACTGAGCTCTTGCTGTAGGATCAGATTACCTCACAGGTGACCAACCACCCTATGGACAGGTTTCCTTTGGTTTGTACATTTAAGCCCGCTTCCATCACCTGTGACTGGGTCAAATGTGCTGAGCTCATGAAGCCTGGTTTGCAGCTATCCTGGAAAGGCAAGCGCAATGGGCTTGAAGTATGTTTGGTCTCTTGAGTACAAGGAATGAGCTCATACAGCAGATAGTAAAGGTACAGACGTCTAAAGAGACTGCCTGTCTTTAATTTGTTTATGTCAGGTATTTTGTCTCAGTGATGGAAAAACTAACACACTGACCTTTCTATCAGAGGGCAAATTGAATCTCTTATGTAATGTTTCTCATAGGTTTAGAATTCCCATTTGCTTTCAAAACATTTCTTACAAATACGTAAAACTTTTCTATCTTAAAAATTTTATAGTATCTACACCTTGGGCTCATTGACAGAATTGTTCTTTTTTTTTTTTTTCCTGAGAGCATTCTGTGTTGTTTAATAGCTACAACTCCTTACCCCTTGGTCAAAATTTTATAACATTATCTTCAGGAAAATAAGACTCATATGTAACTAAATTAGACTGAATCAGAAAATTTTATTTAAAATTCAATAGTTAGAATTTCCTTTTTTTCTTTATTAAAAATGACTCTATTTAGGTGTAACATAAAATTCTTCCATTTAAAATATCAATTTATTTCATTTTTAATTTGTCACAATTATTTAAGTTTCATTTTTCATAATTATAAGTTTATTATGTTACCATACTATTTACCTTTTCAATTTTATATACTAATAATTTGAATCATTTTGCATGTATAACGTTAATCTTATCATACTTTTACTTCATATTTTAATAATATAATACTTTCACTTCATATTTTTATTATGGTTGTTTCACTTTATTTTCTTCCCACATTTTTAATGGTGCATTATAGTTGTATATAATGATGGGGTTTGTTGTTACATATTCATACATGCAGACAATATAACAATATAATTTGGCCAATATCCCTCCCTAGCACTTCCCCCTTCCCTCACTACCTTCCACCCTCTAGTCCCTTTCTTCTACTCATCTCCCTCTGATTATTATTATTATTTACTTTTCATATTTTTATGGATTGCATAGGAGTTATTTAGTATCTTACAGGTGCAAAATTTACTTTTTTTAAATCTCCCTCTTTTCCTGTTCCTTTTTCTCTCCCATCTTTCGTTCCCTCTCCCCTTCCCTTTCCTCTACTCTACTAGACTTCTTTAGCTCCTCTGTTAATTTGTATTTGAATTGTTCTTTATGTAACCTTATCTTTCCCTCTCCATTTCCTTTATTTTATTCTCACTCAGCATGATATTCTCCATTTCCATCCATTTACCAGCAAAGGCTATAATTTCATTCTTTTTAATAGCTGAGTAGAATTCCATTGTGTGTGTGTGTGTGTGTGTGTGTGTGTATGTGTACACCACAGTTTCTTAATCCATTCATCTAATGATGGGCATCTGGGTTGATTCCATTTCTTTCTTTAGTGTTTTATAATGCTCTTTTACATCCTCGGTTAATTCCAAAGTATTTTATTTTGGTTATTGTGAATGGGATGTTTTCCTGATTTCTTCCTCTGCTGAATAACTGTTGGAGTATAGGAAAGCTATTGATTTATGGGTATTGATCTTATATCCTGCTACTTTGCTAAATTAATTTACAAACACTAGAAGTCTTCTGGTGGAGATTTTGGGCCTTCTAGATATAGAATCATATTGTCAGCAAACAGAAATAACTTGACTTCTTCTTTTCCTATTTGTATCCCTTTAATTTCCTTTTCTTACCTGATTGTGATGTGAGTTTTTTGTTTTTGGGTTTTTTTTTTTCCCCAGGGCTAAGTACCAAACTTGGGGCCTTGAGTGTGCTAGGCAAGTGCTCTGCCACGGAGCTAAATCCCCAACCTCTTTTTATAAATTTTTTTATTTTTTTTAAAAAGAGGGACAGTGAAAGAATCAGACAGAAAGACAGAAGCAATTTTTATTTAGCTTTTCATGTGACTTTCATTGCTCCAAGACGCGCACATGCCAGGCAAGTGCTATAATCGCAGAGCCACCGCTCCAGTCCCATGATGTGGGGTTTTTGAGATGAGGCTGGATTCTCTGCTCTTGCTGGCAGATGGAGTTTGGACTGGCTGCAGATTCCAGCAGCCAAAATAGCCCATTTCTAATGTTTGCAGCTATTCTCAGTTAAAACTGGGAATTTGGGTTGGCTGTAGATTTCTGCAGCCGAAATAGTGTTAGCAGCTATCCAGCCAAGAGCTAGGTTTTCCCCCAAGTTCTGTTGAGCGGTGTATTGCAGCTCTTGGTGTGGAAATTCACCCCAGGAATTCCGCGCCAATCTTCTGGGTCCTTGTCTTGTGAATTTGAAGAATAAAATCCATGGACAACCACGGAAGGGAAGAGTAAATGGAGTAGGACTTATTTAGGAAGGAAAGCAGAGACTCTGCAAGGCGGAGGGGCACCTGGAAGCAGGACACCTTCTAATGTAGGTTAGGCCAGGGATTATATTGGTTTGGGTGTGAGCCTTGATTAAGATGCATGTAAAGAAGGCACTGAGAAAAGCAACAACATCATTGGTTGAAATCTATGTAAAACAGGCATTGAAACTGCTCATTGACAGCATTGGTTAAAATCTATGTAAAACAGGTGGCAAATTCTCTCTAGTTCCCACCTGCATCTACCCCTACTTCTTAGTTCGCCAGCCTCTAGGACAAAGGAATTGCTCCCATAGGTGAGTGTCATGGTCTTTTTGCATATGAAGGCCCTGAGCATACCTGTCAATCACTCTCTACTGGCTAACTTCTAGGTGTGGTTGAATGGGTCCCGTGGTCCTGACTACCTAGATACTTTACTATCTCTCCTAAACTGTTTCAATTGCTCTGGCTAATGTGTCAAGGACTATATTGAATAGGAGTGGTGAGAGTGGATGACCTTGTCTTGTTAGTGAATTTAGTGGAAATGCTTTTAATTTTTCTCCATTTCATATGATGTTGGCTTGAATTTCCCTTTTGTAGAAAAAAAATCATTCAGCATTGCCTTTGCTTCAAAGATGAGCTATTATACTACTGACTTTATTTTGACTATAGAAAATCACTCTCAAGAAAGAAGTAGAAAATAAATAATCCATTTTTCTTATAATTATATTCCAATTTTCATATTATTCTTTGTATTGAAAATCCTAGGATTTGTAGGTTAGTAAAAATATTGTAGATATTGAAGGAAAAAGTAGGTGACTCAAATAAGTAATCATTTGTGTCTGAAAATCTATTATGCTCATAAAATTGTACTATAATTAATAATGTTTAACTGACATAAATCTTAAAAGTGTCCTGAATAAAATTCAAATTTCAGGATTTTTGAAAGCTCAAACTTTAATGACTTTTCACCAATAACTGTAATAAGCTATACTTGTCACTTGGCAGAATGTTTTAACCTCAACTGCTTTGCCTGGTTGTAAATATTTCCCAATACTGTGGATGACTAAAAGTCTGCAGTAGAGCATGGCTAAGCGATATAATCACTGTAAAACTTCATTGAAGATGTGACTCTCAGCTTTCACCTGTAAAAAGGATTATAGTTTACTTTAACAAGAAACACACAGTAGCATGTAAATATGTACTGAGCTTTGCCCAGTTCTGCAAAACAGTTAGCAAATTGCTGCTTATGCCCGAAGTACTGTTGTGGTTTAGAATTTTGCCACCAGTATTGGTCTATAATAGACAATCCAATGTGTGCAATGTGGTGCAGAGGAGGCAATAGAGATTATGGATCTCCCCGAGGGTCTCCTCAAAGATGCCTTCCTTAGGTGACCCTGATGTGCTTACATGCTAAATTGGTGAAATTGACTCCAGTTTTTATAACAGTACTGTGTTCAGGATCAAGCAGGGTTATGACCTTAAGATGCATTGGTACAAAATAAGAAAAAAATCACTGCAAAATGTCATCTGATGCCCTTGTGATTTTGTGAAATAGTGAGGGCATAAAAATCTCTATTCTAGGCTGGACCAGCATTGACAATAGTATCATCAGAGTTTATAAGTGCATAGGTTAAAGGATTCTCTTGACTTCCTTGGCTCAACTGTTAAGGTAAACCATTCAAGGCTGAGATCTATTAGAGACACCAAATAGTATAATAATGTTTACTTATAACACTGTTCCTCATGTTGATGAAGAAAAGTTTGGTTAGTTCCAGGGATCCCTTCTATTTCCCTCCCTTGCCTGCCGCCACCCAACAGTCTGCTTGGTTTTGGGTAATCAAAGCACACATGAACACAAATGGACTCATCAGAACAAAACTAAAACTATTTGTCAGGAATTAGTCACCATCATTTACATATCTCAATACAGCAAAGTAAATAATAGATTAAAGGCATTTCAAAGTCTGGTGGATTTTGATTAAATGGACCATGCCGCTTAGGAACCTTGAAACTATAATGCTTATGTATTATAACAAGGGTTCTTTAGTGATGGTATCATCAAAGGACAGGGTGACTTAAGTTTTACAGCACCAAAAGCTGTAAAAGCTATATAAAGTGTAAACCTTAAGTCACCTTGAACGAAATCTCTAGCAAAACAAATACATAGAAATCTAATAAAATTAAATAGAACCAATACAGTATGCACCTGGAGACACGTTTATCAGTATGGAAAAATCAATGAGAATTTTTCTTAGCTTACATTTAAGTGGTAATAAAACACCAAATGAGGTAGTCAGGCAAGAATTCTTTTTAATAGTTATCAAACAGCACCATGAAAAATCATCTGTTTGGAGCAGGGTTCTCCTTGGTGAGTACTGAGGAAGCATGAATGAGTTCCTCACCATTCAGTTCCTCTTGCCTAGTTCTCCAGTTGCCTTTTCATGAAATAAGGCTGGTGTCCTTTGAGCGGGGTGCAAAACAAAAGCCAACTGGCTCATTTGGGATTGAATCCATGTGCTGGCTGAATCAAAACAATATGCCCCAAATAAGTGACAGAAGCCTTGGAGAAAGCAAGATTAAATATCTATTGTCTCACTGAGCAGTTGAGTTCAATGAGGGGGAGCAAGGGCAAGAATGGACACTGCCACTTCTAGCATTATTTCTATATGGTTAGTTGATTGTCAGTCCAGGAAGTGAAAGAGGATGAAGCTGTCATTTGCAGAGAGGCATGTGTTTCTGCTCCAACTGATGATGTAGCCAATGGCATTCCCATTTTTATTAGTGAGGAATTGAGACAAAGAGAGCTAAAATAATTTGCCAGAGGTCATTTTCTGGTCAGGGCAAAAGCTGGAATTTGAATCTGAGTCTTATGTGTGTAGCTATAAATGAGTTTCTGCAGTGCTCAGAACTTCTTTCCACCTAGCAATCATAATATTAATTCAATATTCAACACCTGTTTATTGAGCATATTCTGAATGTCTGGCAGCATTGTAGGCACTGGGGATAAAGAATTAAATAAATCATACAGACATTCTTTCCCTTGAGGAGCTTATTGTACTACAATTTTTAATTTCCTCTGTTTCCCCACTTGATGTTATGTAACTTGGGAAGAGGGTTTTTGTCTTATTCATCTTTATATCTCCTAAACAAGGCAGTGTTGGGCCCCTAGAGAGAATTGAACAATTTTTTGACTATTTAATGAATAACTCTATAAACTCTATAACAGTTTCTGAAAGAAAATTAGAATCAAGATGAAAAGTGACAGACGTCAAAGGACAGACTCCTTTCAAAATCCTTCTTCAAACTTTCTTTTTATCATGAAATGATGAAATGGTTCAATGATCTTGTACCCTACAGCAGTCACATCATGTTTCTTTCTTTCTTTGCATTTATATGATTTTTATCTCTTGTGTAGTTTTTCAGGAATCATGTTGTTATATTTTGAAAGAAGTAAAGCTTCTAAGCACAGCTGGTCCCAGGAAAATGGTAAGAAAAGAAGAATTCCAGTTTGCTTGCTTTCAGCCTCCTCTTTATCTCAGGCAAGCCCTTTTCATAAAGGCAAGATAGACCTTGTCTCTATAGCTGAATTTCCTTTTAGGGAAGACTCTGATGTTATGGTATTGGGTAATACCTTGTATTAGCTTCATGTTACTATAATGAAATATCAAAGGCAATTAACTTTTAAAAATTAAAGGCTTAGTTTGGTTCATAATTCTGGAGGTCCTGGTTCTAAGTTGAGGGCCTCCATTGCTTTGGGCCTTTGGTGAAGACAACACTTCATGTTGGTCACACATGGCTTACCTGATGAACTAGAACCCAGAGGGATGGACAGGAAAAGGAAGAGACTGGGGTTCCACAATCCCCTTCAAGGGCACATCCCCATGACCTGAGGCCCTTTCACTAGGCTCCATCTCCTATAGGCTGGCACTTCACAGAAGATCCCTTAAACATATGGATCTTTGAAGGACACTGTTTGTATTCAAACCACATCATACCTTATTAAGCATATGTGAATACATGAAACGATATTGCCTTTTCCACTAGAACTCATCTTGATGCTAATCGACAATGGAAAGTTACAATTCTATTAAGAGAACTTCAGTTGATTGGATGTGTATTTTTTTGGTGAGAAGAATTCTGCCTACATTTCTGAAATCACAAGAGCTAAATGCTTGGTGCACGTGCTTATGATCAGACGTTTGTTTTTAAAGGTTACCCTCAGTTATTTAAAACATGAGTTGCTGGTACTTAAAAAAACAAGGCATTGAAAAGTATGTCTGACCTCAGACCTGTAACACACAGACATAGACACACACACAGAGACTGGAGGTTTGGCTAGAGTCAGCTTGGAGAAAGACCAGGCAGTGGCCATAGAAATGCTTGCTGTAATTCTCTTTCTAGGGAGACTCATAGATTTGACATGCAGAAGTGGTTCTGAATACATTGAGAGCAGTCTTTGAACAAAATCACTGGCTTTATTGTTTCAAAGTTTTAGTCTGCAACAATTCTATCCAGTACAGAATTACTTGAAGGAAATGACCATAACAGTTCTCTATTTGCAGTTTCTGTAATATTCAGAAGACATTTTAGAGCTCTTATCATATGAAACAATAGACACTAGAATACTACCTGTAGAGGTTTTGATGCTGTTTATTTTGTGCATGGGTATGCTGGGAATTTTTTAAACATTCTTTGGGCTGTGTTTTAGAAGAATTGAGAACACTGATTTCAAATATTAAAAAATGAATAAAAATGTGTCTTTTCTGGGCTCATTGGATACAATTGTGCAAAACAAGTTGAGATGATGCTTCTAACTGATTCACTTGGTGCAGCTCTCATGCAGTTTATACAGAGAGGATTACTTCCTTATCCTGTGACTTTAAAAAGAATTGTAAGCATGTATTTAATATTTAGTTATTCATTCAACCATTACATATTGTGCACCCACCATGTATCTGGTAAACACTGAGTCAGCTTCTGGATATTCAGTGTTAAACAAAAGAGACCTTCTGCATTCTCATGGAGCTTATACAGAGAAGGCAGATGTTAAAAAAAACAGCCTTACAAACAAACATAATTAAAATGCTATGAAGAAATGCAAGTGTCAAAAGTGATCATAGCTAAAGGTTCTAATTTATTTTGGGGTTATATAAATACAATCAAGGAAATCATTTGTTAAAAACCTGTAAATAACTCGTCCCATTTAAAATCAAGCTCGAAATCTTCCCAACATGCACAGGTATGAGGTGTATTTTTTTTTTTTTGCACTCTATCTGTCCAACCTCCAAAAGAAACTACCTTCTCTTGTGCTTACATATCTTAATTACATGGATCTTCTTCTTCTTTTTTATTTTTATTGCTGCATCATAGTCTTACATAGTGAAGGAATTCATTATTACACATTCATCCATGCACATGATATGACAATGTAGCTTGAACCTGATCCTTAACCATGATTCCCCAACTTACCCGCTCCCCAGTCTCATATCTCCACTGGATTTCCCCCTATTATAGGTGTAAATGTATATATACATATATGAACTTTTTGACTTTTCTAGTTTTATATGCCTTCAAGGATATTATTAGCTTCTCAGAGGGAATAAATTATACCATACAGTGTTTATAACCCCCCCTTTCCCTCTCCATTCTCTCCTTCCTCTTCCCGCACTCCTCCCAACCTTCATCACTAGACTTACCCCAAATAGTATGTTACTCCTAAATTGATGAGTCTAATATATAAAATTGCCTATTTTTCACCCTATCCTTAATTTTACTCTAGCTTCAACATACAAAGAAAACATTCTACCTTTAAGTCTCTGAGTTTGGTTAATTTCACTTAGCATAATTTTTTCCATTTCTATCCATTTATCAGCAAAGGCCATGATTTTGTTCTTTTTAATAGCTGAGTAGAACTCCACTGTGTGTGTATCACAGTTTTAGAATCTATCCCGTGGATCTTCTTTCTTTTTTGAGGACAGTGAGAGAGACAGAGAGAGAGAGAGAGAGAGAGAGAGAGATAGAAATAATTTTATTTTAGTTTTTCATGTGGCTTTCATTGCTCCAACATTTGGTTGTATTTGTGATGCTGGGGTTTGAACACATATCCTCATGGAAGCCAGGCAAGCACTGTTAACTGCTGAGCCACTGCTCCAGCCACAATGGATCTTCTTCTATTACTCAAAATTCTAAGCTTATGTCTGGCCAGGGGTTATGCTCTCTGCATATAATGTTCTTCTGAATTTTCTTGTGGCTGGCTGCTTTTTGACAGCCTATCCTCAGCCCAAGAGCATCTCTTTAGAAAGTCTATCCTTCAGTGTCCACTTTAAATAATCCCTTACTTTCACCTGATTTTCACATTATCTGTTTGATTTTCATCACAGAACCCAGAGCTCTCAGACATTCTTCTTCTTTTGTTTCTTTATTGGTTTACTTATGTTTTGTTTCTCATACTGGACAGTAGACCCTCCTCAAGGCTAAGACCACAACACTGACCCCAGAATCTAGAGTAGTGTTTGGCAGGTGAAAGTGTCTATTCTATTTAAAATGTTCTTTGAGTCATATAAGGTATGTGTAGCCAAACTCAGTTTAGTGTTTTTGAGTTAGTCAGTTTTCCATTGCTCTACAAATATCTGAGACAATCAACTTTATAAGAGAAAAGGATTGTTTGGGCTCACAATTAGAAATTTCTGGTCTTGGTTGGTCATCCCCATTGCTTTTGTGCCTATCGTGAGGCAGCACATCATGGCAGGGACTGTGTCAAAAAACCATTCACCTTGTGGCCAGGCAATGAAAGATAGAGGAAAAGGAAGGAAACAGGGTCCCACCATCCCATTCAAGGTCACATCCCCAGTAACCAGAAGACCTCCCACTAGACCTTGCCTCTTGAAATTTCCACCACTTCCCAACAGTGCCACAGGCTGGGGACCAAGCCATCAATACATAAGCCTTTGTAGAATTCTTAACCAGACCACATCAGCTTTCTTGGAGTTTGTCTTCCAACTTGAACCAATGGTCATGCAGGAGACTCAGCTTTTTATTAGTGTCTTTTGAGAAATTCCTTGACCAATCTCACAAACACATTTCAAGAAGATAAAATTTAATATGGAGGATCAGTATAGCTAAATACACTTAAAAATAAGATTTTCTAAAATAAACCTAAGAGCTAAAGTTCAGTTGAGATATGTTCAAATTATAGTTTCAGAGACAATACACATCTCATTCTAAAACAACTACCGGTGGCCTACTTTCAAGTTTCATTGTGTTTTCCCTAGAACAGAGAATGAAGTTGCTTCAAAGCTTTATTTTAGGATCCAAAAAATTCTTGGTGTTCTGCTGTGAATGAGGGCATACTTTTGTCTTTAAAAATTATTCAATTTTTTATGTAATGGTTGATGTGGAGCAACAACAATCTTGTCATTTTACATTCAAAGTCTTTTACGTCAGTGGTGTTTTTCTTTATTTAGTATCATGTAAGTGACTAAACCATATTTCAAATGCCCACACATCTGCAGTGAATGTGTAACTGGTTAAGGTCAAAAGAAGCAGACTTATCTTGAAGAGTAGTCTGCTGGTGTTCCTACATGCTGATGGTTTTACTTCATCCTAGTATTGCATGTTTGGAAGATTGAAGAGGAGTGAGTTAACTGTTGCCAGGATTAAAGACAACAGTATCAAAACCAGATCAGAACAGAAAATGAGGCAGGATCCTCCATTCTTCAAAACCTCAACAGATAATCTGCTTCACCCATATGTCTAACAGGTAGATGGAACTCTTGGGCCCATGAGCGTGCTTACTTATGATTACCTTCTTTTTTCAAGAGAGCAAGTAAGTAACGATGTCATATGGAGAAAAGTCTCCCTCTGGTCCCCTTCCTTGGGTTTCTATATTATAGAAATGTGTATGCCCAGCTGGGATGGGTGTTCTTCAAAGCTTCAGGCAACTAATACAGGAGGACAATCTCAGTGCAGTAGCATGAGGCAGGGAAGTGGTCCTAGTTGTTATCAAAGCAGATGGTTGCTTGCTTTTTCTTGATCAGCAGCCATTTGGGGACTAGGAGGACAAAGCTCTATGAGAATAAAGCAGATCTGCTGGTGTTGCTTTTCGGTTGATCAGGGAGGAAGGAGAGTCTGTGGGGTAGTGCCAAAGCAAGGCAAAAAGCTGAAATGATTCTCCATGTGAGAAATATAAGGTCATTATTAGAAATTCCAGAGGCTTAACTTCCTTTCATTAACTTTATGAATGATATAACTTATGTAACAAAAGGAAATTGTGTTTCCTTACCATGAGATAGTGTAGCATCTGCATGCTAGATGCAAATGTTTGACATAGATAATTTATTCTCCCTATTTCCAGTTAAGATTTCTTCTTTCTTTTCTCCCTCTATCCCCATCTCTTTCTTGCTCTCATTCTTTATTTCATTCTTTTCTTTTTTTCTTTTTACTTTTGATACTGGGATTGAACCCAGAGTGAGCTATATCCCCAGACCATTTTCTGGGGATTGAACTCTGGGCTTTAAGATGTGAACCTAGTGCTTTACCACTGAGTTCATTCCAGTCCTTTCTTTTTCTTTTCTTTTTTTTTGGGGGGGAGGCTTTTTTAAAATTAGAAGTATATAGAGATACAGGATACAGTTGAGGGGGAAACATTATCAAAACAGTAGCAATCAATGTATATAAACTTTGTTATCCAGGGGTAATGCCAAAGCATAGGTAAACCACCATGGGTTTCACCTGTTGCAGTTTCCCCCAGAAGAACTCATGCGTTAAATGGGTAGCTCGTGGAGGAATGACATTGGCTTCTGGGATGGTTCCCCCATCTTCCCAATCTCCAGACTCCTATGAGTTCTTCATATACCCTCCCCCCTCCCCATTCCCCTCCCTACACCTCCAAGTATCCTAGAGAGTTATCCCCCTGTTACTCTGAAAGTCATTCAATTTGAGGTTTTGTTAGGTCAGCCGTCTGTCCTACTGCTTCAACA